>JADLZK010010215.1:0-132500 GCA_015847255.1 Hyparrhenia diplandra | reverse complement strand
TGTAGTGCGGTCCAAGTGAATAGTAGCGTGAGGCGGTTAGATACTCATTATCCCCGGCAACATTGACGAGATCTCCTGACGCATCGTAGGACCATAATCTCCCGTGGGTCTCGAGCCTTAATCATGCCCATGGCTAGAGCTAAGACCCAAGGCCGAATATAATCCCGCCGAGAGGCCGCAAAGCGCCTCGACAAGTGTTGTTTGTCTATACTCGAAGTCCGACAGGAGCGAGGCGCCCTCTAAATCGTATGCTCCCTACTCGACCAGTATTGAACCCGTATTGCTAGTTTGTGCATTGTGGCTCAACAAACGACCACTTGATTTGTTCCAAGTAAAGAGGAAAATTGTGGCCTTGTGTAGTTGTGTTGAAACAAATTTTGGCATCGAACGCCACCTCATTCTCTCTCTCGATCGATCGAACGTAGCATGTGAAATGACTCCATACGTGACCCCGATGTAATAAGATATACCCCCTCGCGCCGGTCGTGGCAGAGGCACGTGACGGCCTAGGGCCGTGGCAACGTGAACGCTTCTCGGTTCCTTCTGGCACAAGCGTCGGATTAGTACTACTTACTAGACGAGAGGCCACCTGGGCTGGCCCCACAATTTAAAATACCTAAAAATGTTTTAACCGACAAACCAAAAATCTAAAATTAAATTCGATTGCAATCAAAATTTGTTTTGACCAAACCTTTTCCAACAATACTTGTACTTTTTACTTGACTTCTCGCACGGGCCGAGGAGGCGAGCGACGGCCGGTCGGGTTACAACGTGAACGCTTACGTTCCTTGTCGCAGGGTTTTGGATTAAATTATAGTGAAAAATTTTTGTCTCGCGGTTTCCAAACGCATAAAATAATACGTCCTGACGAGTCAAGGCAGAGGAGGCATGAAGTCGAACGAGAGAGAAAAGGGCATGGCACCGTGCCCCACAATTTAAAATACCTAAAAATGTTATAACCCGACAAACCAAAAGTCTAAATTAAATTCGACATACCTCATTAAATTTGTTTTTAATAAATTCTTCATAAGTTTTTTTTACAAGGGCACTAATAATAGTTGGTATAGAGTATTAGAGATATAAAGGAGGAATGAGTGCGGGAGAGTGTCACGTAAAGAAGGGTGATGACCAGATATATAGAGGAAGTTAAAGAAATTCCTAAATTTGAAAATCAAAAAATCGAAAAATCCAGATTTCATAAGAATTAGTATGGACATGGGTCATATTTCATAAGGCATCGACCGGGTCATATTTCTAGCACACACAAATAACGGTTAAATTTCATAATTTCTCGCTAATTGTATACATGAAGCTGCCAGAAGCAATGGTTTAGCGACTCCCCTCGGGCTATAGTTATATCTTGTTGGCTACTCTACTAAGCAACTCCCTCGTCATATTTTTCTAGGGCGAAAAACTGGATGAAAAACTCGATGGTTACACTCCCGCCCACACCTAGGGTGGCCTCGTCATATGTCTTACCAACCTCATCATCTTTGTGGATGCGACGGTGACCTTGAGGTAGACCTTAACACCGGATCTAGCGCGAACGCTAGGAACTAGTCTCAAGAAGTCGCCTTACAAATTTATGTGACTCATTCTATCTAACTTGTACAAAAATTGTGTTGTCTTAAATACCTTTTGTCGGGTTGGATCGTGGTACAACCACAAAGAACTAGGCGGGAGATTATGGGTGTGTTTGGCGGGGCTTCCGAAGGGGCTTCACTAGAGGGAGGAGCGGGAGCCGTTTGGAGAAGCTTCGAAATTGGGGCTCCTCCAAACGGCTCGCCTCCTTTTTCCACTAAAAACGGCTCCAAACGGCTCCTCCTCGCACCGTTTGGTAGGGCTCCCTCCCGAGGAGCCGAGCCAAGAAGAAGCCCCCGCCAAACATGCCCTATAAAAAGGATTAAAGAATATCATATCCATCTCGCCTATGGTGCCGGGAGCAATTTGAAGATAATACTAGATCTTTGTGGTCTGCCCAAGTGAATAGTAGTATAGTAGCCGTAGTATGTTGCGTATGGTGCCTTCTAAAAACATGGTGTGTAGATGAATACTCCCTCCTCGTCCCAAAAATCTTTTGAACCTATTTTTTTAACAAATTTATTTTGAAGATACAAATGTTGCACTTATTTTGTAAAATTGAGTCAAAGTTGTGACACGAAAACCAGAATCGACTAACATTTTGGGACTAAGTTTGACTATTAAGTATATAGAAAAAAAATAATAATATTGATACTTAGATCTCCAAAATAAAATTTATTACTTAAAGTATGATCCGATATCAATCTAATGATACTTATTACATATTGTAAACATGTAGTAGTTTTTTTTCTGTATACATATGGTCAAAGTTATAAAGGTTTGACTTATCCACAAACTAGCCATGTGTTTGGTTGGAGAGCCCGAGCTTGAGCCAGTTGGGGTTGAACCTCTTTTTCGGTGTTTGATGTAGGAAGGAAGGAACGAGCCAACCCATGAGAGGAATATTCGCCGAGGATGGAGGGACTCCGACCTTGCCGCCTCTTCGAGGGCCGGGCGAACCCCGCCCGGGAAACGCCGGGTTCCCGCTCCATCCCGCTTCTCGTGAAATCTTGCATACGGCGCCGGCGAGGGTCGCCGCTCCTCTGTGCTTTGGCGGCGCACCTTCCTCGACGCGTGGTGCGCCGCTGGGCGAGGGGCGGCGCCGACATCACGGCTCTAGATCAAATTTGGCATATTTTGAGATCTGGAAGGAGTCGCTGGCTTATCACCGACCCGGTCAATATTTTCTCTCACAAAGATCGGCCGACCCGGCTACCGGCCGGTAGTACTTTCTCTCACACAAGATCGGCCCGTTAGACGGCCGGTAGAGCGGGCTCTATGTTCGCCTTGTGGCGTAAGGCCAAAACAAATTTGGCAGCCCTAGATCAAATGGAGACGCATGAGCTTGGCCAAAACTCTCTGCTCTTCTCACTCTCTTATGCCTCTCTTGTCTCTTCCTTCTCCCATAATGCATCGAAACGGCCACGTCAAATGACTCAATATGTGACCCTCTGGTAGGTCATTGTGAGTCAACACCTTCTACAAACCCGTCCTAGGTGGAAAAAATTGGAAAAAGGAGTTCAGAGGATCGGTCAAAAGGTCGCGATGACACCTTGCGGCCTACACCAACATGGATCGAACAACGATGGTAGCGTGGGCCCTATTGTACTCAAAGGATTACGCGTGCATGGCATACAAGATATTCCCGGGGCCCCAGCCCGCATACGCTTACCGCCGACCCTTCACAAAGAAAAAAGGAAAAAAAAAGAAAAAATGATTTCTATTTTTATTCTCGGGAGTCAGGGCCGCCAAAAGCTACAAATGATTTCGTACTACAAGATATCTCGAATGCTCTACCGATTTTACCGATTGAATAGTATTCTCCGGAGAGAATAAGTTGAAAATAAGATAAGCCATGTTATTTTTTTCGCTTTTGCAAAAATCCAAGGATGGCAAACTAGTTTAGCAAACTCATGTAGATGCTATGTCATTTGCTCAGTTAAATGTATCGTGAAACTACTAGAAGCAATATTTTGTTGGCTATTCTATTTTTAGGGTGTAAAAGCGATGCTAAGACTCTCCACACATCTCAAAAGCTCAAAACGATCAAACCTTGCTAACCGGTAGAGTTGGTGTGCCGAGTTGGTGTGCCTCCTTCTCGCGGCGGTCCAGTCCAAGTCAATAGTAGTATATCAGTTGTAGTTGGTACTCATTGTCCCCGTTAACATCGACGAAAAACATCAACGAGGGGGCTCATTGGTCGTAGGGACTATAATCTCCCGTGCAAGTCTCAAGGGGTCATACATGGTCGGGGCGTTTAAGACCCGTTGGAGATTATAATCCCGCCGAAAGAGCGCGCAGCCGCCTCCAACGGTCGTTATCCCTATTCGAGTCCTGACCCGAGGGACGATCCATATTTGCTTACCGTAGCTTAGGTCCTGCTTTTTCTTCTTCTCAAAGAATGTTTGCTTGTTCTTGCTTCATCTTGTTTCATCTTATTCTGTCTCATAGGATATATACTACTAAATCACCAAAATGATGTTAGCAGAACACACACTTCCGCTCCATAATATTATTATCAAAAAATTTGTTCAAATTTGGAATGCTCTAGCTCTCCAAGAATCTTGAAACAAATAACTTAAGATAGAGGGAGTATGTAACTATACAAAAAATTTAGCAAATTTCCCGATTTGAATACATTTTGAAGTCCAACCTAAGCCTCGTTTAGTTGGCAAATACTATTTCTAAGCCAACTTCCAAATTTTAGACTCTCTCCATCACATCACATTAAATACACCAAAAACATATGTTCGGAGCAGTAAATGTTGGTTAAAAAAACTAATTACACCCGCTTTGTTGTAAATGACCAGAGACAAATCTTTTGAGCCTATTTAGTCCTCGATTGGACAATGTTTACCAAATACAAACGAAAGTGCTACATGAGTTCTAACGGTGTTTTTTCCCAACTATTTTGCCACTAGCCCCACACTCACTACAAAACTCATTTGGTGGGAACAAGTGCCCCTAACGGAAGTGAAAATGAAACAAAACTACTCGCTTCTCCACTCTCCTCCCGCTCCGTCCAAAATTGAAATCTGGGCAGCACGGCGCCAATGTCCCGGCTCCTCGCTATCCCTTCACAAAAAAAAAAAAAAACCTGATTTCTATTTTTAATGCTGAGTGCCGCTAAAAGCCTAAGTCTGCATTTCAAATTAAATACTAGTTCATCGTAGTAGTACACAAGTTTCTGATCGCCGCCTGGAAACTGGTCGCCGAAAACCTAGGTGCTGTGGGGCCATGAGGTGTGCGTCTCTCGTCTCGTCACTTCCTTCTCCCATCTCCCATAGTACCCCCTAGTAGTAGTACCCTCTTCTAGCCTCGCCTCGACTTCCAAACTCTTCTCACCCAACAAAGAGTAGAGAGCGGTCCGACACGGAAGTGCCGCCTGCCCGCCCCCACCGAGCGTCTCCATCCTGGCGGTACCTCTCTTTCACACACCCATGGAGCTAGATATGATTCTTCTGTGTGGTTTTGAAACACAAATCTGAAGTTTTGTTTTTTTTTGGTTTGCGAGATCACGGGGGTCCATCGCGCCTCCCAGCGTGGCCCCCTGTGGCGGTCCGGTGGGCGGCTACGGCGAGGTCGGCGGCCATCGCCTTGACTTCACGGGATCCCGGCCGGCGTGGGAGCCTTGGCGGAGAACAGCGTTTATCGCGGCGTTCGGCCGTGATTGCCGACGCCGGCCGGCCGCGGAAGTCCCGCCGCTCAAATCTCTCTCGGTGTTGGGGCGTCCGCCGAAGAAAATGTCGGAAGAGTAGCAACATCTTGTTGCAAGACCTATAGGCCCTAGATTCTAGAATCGATAGCCGGGATTGTAAAAATCGAGAATCAGCCCAAGAGCGATTTTACCTAATTTTGCCCATCCACATGCCTACAACCATACAATCTTTTTCTAGAATCCGGATATCCAAACACAACATTCGATTTTGTCTAAAATCTAGATTCTAGAAATCTAGCTAATCAAGATTTTGAGAATTCAAAATCGATCCAAAGGGTTTTGTTTTGTCTTGCATATCCTCATGCTATCTGTCTTAAATACTTTTTCGATTTGATTCTAGGTACAATCACAAAGACCTATGCGGAGATTATAAATAGGTCGTTTGGTTGCTTTGCATCCCGCTGAACTAGGTTTGGCCTGGATGCGGTGATGTGCACCTTTAATCGAAGCTTGTGCAAGGTGGTTGTTGTTGTTTTGGCTATGGCTTTGGCTATGGTCGCCTCTCTACTCTGCTCATAACGGTGTCCGCCAGACCTCCACGTGTCCTCTTCCACATCGAGGAATGTCAAGCGCCGACTTCATACTGAAGGTTGGGATCCGAGAAGCAAAATCTAGCTAGTTGAACTGCTGCTGGCTGTAGAGCACGAAACTAGTCAAGATGATAGATGAGCTCGGCAATGTGAGTTCCAAGTGAACACGTGATCTTGTCTCGTACAAATTTATGTGACACCTAGTATCTAACTTGTACACAAATTGTGTTGTCTTAAATACCTTTTCGAGTTGATCCTAGGTACAACCACAAAGAACTACGTGGGAGATTTTAAAAGGATCAAAGAGAAGATCATATACACATCTATCTATCCGTAGAGCAATTTGAAGATAATAGATCTTGTGTTGTTGGCCCAAGGTGCGGTGCGGTCCAAGTGAATATACGATAGCAGATAGTTGTAATAGGTACTCATTAAGAGAGGGGCTCGTGGCGTGAGGACTATAATCTCCCGTGTAGGTCTCGAGCCCCGTCATGGCCATGGCTGGCGCTTAAGACCTCGCGTTGGAGATTAGAATCTGCCGAGGGGCGCAGCGTCTCGACGGTGTTGTCGCCCCTATTCGAGTCCGGACCCGTGGGGCGTCCATATTTGTCTTCCTAGCTTAGGTCTTTCTTTCTTTGACAATGTTTGCTTGTTCTTGCTTCATCTTGTTCTCTGTCTCGCATGATACTATTAAATCAGTAGTCAGAAAACAACCCGCTTTCTATGTTATGTTATTATTATCAAAATTTTGTTCAAATTTGGAATGCTCTAGCTCTCAAGAATCTCGAAATAAATAACTAGGGGAGAATTTATCTATACAAAATTTGGCAAAATTTTCTCGATTTGAATACATTTTGAATTCCAACCCACGCTCACAACAATAACTTATATTCTGTAGTGTCCCCCTACCGAAGTGAAACAGGGAACAAAACTACTCTCGCTTTTCCTCCCCTCCAGCCCTCCGCTCAAAATGGAAATTGATCGGCGCGGCGCCAATCCATCCAATCGGCGGATCGGATCGCTCGCCGAGAAGGCCCGGCCAGACGAGACCGAAACGGCCGGCCGAGATGCCGATCGAGATGCCCACAGTGGGTCTGCTCACACGGGTGGACACGTGGGACCCCGTCTGGCGGTCAAGCGCCACCGCTTCCTCACGCCGCCCATCCCGGGACCACCGCGGCGCTGCCTCCCCGGCCTATGCCTCCGCTTCACCATCCTCATCGCCCTCAGCATCTTCCCCCCTCGGCCGCGCCGCGTTGCTCGCCGAGCCGTTAACGACGCCCCGCCGCGCGTCCCCGCACCGACGGCGACTTGACCATCACCGCTGGCCGGCGACAACCACGCCAGTCAGCTCGTCCCTCCCCTCACCTCTTTCCTCATGTCCCCTCGTCGGTCGGATAGCCGACCATTCTCATCCATTCCTCCTTTAACATGGGACCAGCGCCGCGGATGTTCCCCGTTCGGAGGGCCGCCTCGCGCCCCGTCCCGCACACCGGCACCGGCCGCGACTCCCGATCGCCTGGCGCCACGACGGCTGCCGCACCTCGCCCCCGCATCGACTACCTCTTCCTCATCGGCACTCCGTGGCGGTGCGCCCTCGCGGACTCCCAGATGGGAGGACCCATCCGCCAGGTGATCCAAGCTGCCTAGAAGCACCCGCCGCGCCGGGCGGTGTACCTCATCCGCGACATGCTAGGGCAGGGAGGACATCCTCGCAGGGGTGTCCAAGGCGTTCGGCTCCAAGATCCACGCCGACAGTAGAGAAACTTCGGCCGCCACCGGGACGCTCACACACGTCGCAGCGGAGATCCTTCGCCGCCCGATGACGCCGCCGCCTCCACCAGCTTTCATGTCATCCCCGTCGTTCAGTGGGCTGTCGGAGCGGGCCACGGGGGATCCTCGCCAAGCAGCGTAGCCTTCGCCTTGCCCGGCCCGAAGCCCTCAATATCCGGCTTTCCACGCAAAGTGGTACAAATTCACAACTACGATCCACCGCCACTTTGGAGCGCAACGCGGAAGCAGACCGTTTGGGCCGGGGTGATGCGCGGCAATTCGGGTGCGGCGTCGCGTCGATGCACTCGTCACGGACGAAATGCCGAGCAGCGGTGGGGATCCTCAAGCCCAAATGGGTCATCACTCCACCATGCCGCCGCACAAGGCGGTGGACCTCGCCGCCGGGAAGCACGCTCCTCGTAACGGTTTGGTCCCACGATCCCCATGGAAGTTGCTCGATATCCGATGGAATGTCTCATCGTCACGGCCGCCGCGGCAAGTCGCCGATGTGACAGAGCTACCGAGAAGGGCGGGAAGTGTTCAATTCTTGTGTTGATGAGTTTGGCTCGATGATGGTAGTCGGGATGCAGTAGAAGAGGCTGCGTAGTAGAAGTGGTTGATTTTGAGATCGAGTTGAAGAGCGCATCCGCTTTTTGGAAGAGCAAGACTCGGATTATCACAACACGAACTCGAACCGTTGAGGAGCCGCGAGTATTTGAGTGCCGAGATCATTGGTGATGTTGAGCTTCAAAACCAATGATTCTCGCTCATCGAACCGGGTTTTATAGCAACAACAAGCTTATCGGGTGCGTAGGTGAGTTAAGCGGAAAGGCTGCAACAAAGGGAGCGTAATTCAGTTTGCATCGGGTGTTGTGGGCAATAGCAAGCCTTGTTGGAAGTAGTTGAGTTAACTCAACCGATGGAAGGAAAAGAGTTGAATTTGAGTGCGAGATGAACTTTGTAAATATGACAAAGGGAATGAAAAGGGCTGAACCGGGGGCTCAAGAAATGTAATCTGGAATGTTCGCTAGTTTGATGGAAGTTTGCGCATAAGGTGACCGACAAGGTAAAGCGTAATGCAAGTGAATAAAGAGATCTCAGTTTATGCGTGCATTCTTTTAGCTACGAGGATGACCCCATTACTACATCATCAAGAATTGAGAAGAACTGATCGGTACTCGAAAGGGTGAGCGATTCTTCAAGCTGTTGTTGGATCATCAAAAGGGCCTTAATGTGAAGGTGAGGAGGTTGTGCAGTGTCCATGAACCTGCCGGTTCCACGGCCCCTCGCCATCTCTCGGCCCAGCTCATGGCCGCCTCCAAGCGACCTAGAGGTTGTCCAAGCCCGGTTTCTAGCGGCTTCACTCTTACATTCTTTGTAAAATTAAATCTCTATCGAACCTCAGTATTGCTAGTTTGTGCGGCCTCACCAAGGATGGATGGAACGAGCGGGTATTTTTTTACAATCCTCGTATGATCCGATGGTGCTACTTAAGAAAAATAGCTAGAGAATTGGAGATATATCTATGATCCAAGAATGATATCTTCTCTATTTATCGGTTTAATTTGGAGATATATCTAATGATCCAAGAATTGGAGATATATCTCTTGATCAAGAACCTATTGTTTTCTCGAACCCCGGAAGAAGGGCGGGTTATTATTTATAGAAATGCGCTTTCTAGTGGAAGTGACCGAAGAGATCTTTTTTAAAAGAGTTTCATTAAACTCAGCTTTTTAAGAAAGCCGACCTGATTACAAGATAATACTCTGGGGTTACCGGTTACAAGATTAAGCAAAGAAAGACAAAGCCCATTTGTTCCAGCCCACTACATAACCTCAAGGTCTAAAAGCTCTATTACATTAGTTGAAACTAAATTTATTGGAGCGAAGCCTTCGACCCGACTTAGAATCTCCTCCTTCACATGCTCGGCGTGCTCCCTGTCTTTATTCTTGAGTAGGATCATCCTAATCTGCAAAAAGATATTGCAAGATATACAACGTCGATTGGGTGAGTTGGGATATTTCTTTTCAATAGCCATTTTATTCTGTTAATCCAAAGCGCCCATGCAAGGCTAGCAAAACAAAAAGCACAACTCTAGTTGGTAATAGCCCCTCTTCTACGCAACCATATATCGATAAAGTCATCCAATGAATTGGGAGGTTCTATCTCGCCAAATCTCTTTAACCATTTGCCAAATAAATCTTGCCACATGACAGTTGAAAAACATGATCAATAAACTCAAGACCATCATCCGGACAACACTTTCCAGACCCTTCCACCCTCTTTTGAGCAAAGACGTTGTAACTTGTAGCTTGTTGTTAAACATTTGCCATAGGAAAAACTTAACCTTCGAGGAGATCTGCGTGAGTTAAGCCAGTCTTGTTCCCGGGAACCTCCACCCCCGCGAGGTCCGCTGCAGAATCCTCCAACTACCGAATGCCTTGCTGCACGCAAGCAAAGAAATGATTAGGAAAACCGGCGTAAGCACAAGGGCAATCAAGCCGACTCACCGGCGAGTAGGGAGGCGGTCTTCTCCCGGCCGGATGCGACGGAAGCTCGCATCTTTGCTTAATAGCGGCATGGATGCGAATTTTGAGGTCCTGGAGAAGGAGCGGGCGAGCGGGAAGAGGAGGAGACGGAGCCGGTGAGCACGTGGAGGCGGGGAGCCACAACCCGGGGTCGGTCCCGCGGCGGCAAAGGGCGGGGGGGGAGCCGAGGTGCGGTGGACGGACGCCTGCACCCCGGCTCGCTCCAAATAGAGAACCACCCTCCATCGTGCTCACAAGTAGGAGTGGTACAAGATGAGGGGTGCGGAAGAACAAAAACAGGAAGAGTGGAGTGAAACCGCACGCAAGGGGGAGGGGGCCAAGCTTTGAACTCTTCCCCTCCCTTCGAAAAAAAAAAAGGTGTGGCGGGACGCCGTCGGAAAAACCCTTCCCTCCCTCCCGCCGCGGTTGGCGGTCGATTTTGTCGCCGGCACCCCATCCGTGGCGCCTCCTAGAATATGTATTTATTCTTCTAAAAAAAGAATATATATATTTATTGGTTCTAAGAAAAAGAATATATATTTATTCATGCTTGTAATATTGTTCAAACATGTCGTTGTCACGATTTGTTCATGTAAAAAATATTGTTCTATGGGAGATGGGGACTCGAATCTAACCGGACGTGACGGGGTTGAGATTTGTTTGAGGTGTCCAACAAAAAAAAAAAATTATTTGACTTTTTATAATCTAATTTGACCAAAATTGCTTGCTACGCCAATTTTTTTGACCGCTTGCGTCGCCTATCCCAATTTTTTTGGGCCGAGAGGATCGGGGTTCAATAACTCTTGACATTTTTTTATACTTCGCCCGTGTTGGATACATGCGGCGTAAAATACCCGCGTCGTAGCCTATAATGCATCGCTTCAACTCCTTCACTCCCCTCTTCCTCCACTCTACTTCAACTCCTTCACTTCCCACCATGCGTGCGCCGCTGCGCTCCTAGCCTCTTCCCCCCGCCATTCCACGCGCTCCGTTCCTCCTCGCCCCTCTCCCCTCCCCGCTGCCGTCGAAGATGAAGTGGCACGAGGGGACCCAAAGACGGGAGGTTACGTCCCCTTCCTCGCCCCGGCGATGTCGACGGAGTGGTGAAGACGGAGGTAACGACACCGCCAAGGTTCAACAAGGGCGTCCGGCAAGCCTCCACGGGGGTACAACAAGGCGGGCATCTATGCCGCCTCGCCCTGTCTTTGTGGAAGACTAAAGCTCCGTGGCCACCCGGGATGCGCGTCGTCCCAGCGACGCCTGACGATGGAGGCGAAGCGGCATGCGGCGATGGCGTTGGAGGAGCTGCGTGTCGCAACACCGGGTTGGAGGCGCCACCGGCCGGGCACGACATGCGGAGCTCGACGCGGGCGATGCGCGGACGCCGCTACCACACGCTCTTGAGGCCTTGTGCCTCGCCTCGGCGGCCGGCGTCGTTGAGGCGGCTAGCACCGGAGGTCGGCGGAGGCGGGGCGAGGAGAAGTCCTCGACAGCGGCGTCGAGGCAAGCGGTGAGGGGAAGGGCGGCGGCGGAGGCGACGCCGGCGAGAAGGAAGCGAGCTCGCCGTTGGCGCCGGTAATAATGCCTCGCTTTAAAACTTTTTCCCACGGGGATGACCCCATTTCCATTACTTTTGATTACGGAAACACAAGCATTCATTAGATGTTTTACAAAAAGAGAAGCTACAAAAATGCGAGGACATGCCTAAGAGACTCTACTAAGCTTAAAACTGAACACAACGTAACCTCCCTTTGAACCCATATATCACGGGCAATCGGACAACGACAAAGAGTTCAAACGGTAACAAAGAAACACCAAAAGTAGACTAAGCCCTCTACCCAGAGCACCCGAAACTTAGCATAACAACTCCCAAAATTCTAATCATCTAGCCTATTAACATGGCCTCACGTCATATATATAGATTATAGACCTTTTTCGATTCTTACGTAACATGTTACTTGCAAAAGATCCTCATGATTTTCGGATCTCCTTTTCCTGAGCACTTCTCAGTCTTCCATCCCGCCATCTTCCTGTATATATATATATATATATATATATATATAGGGTAAATTTTTCCCTACACCTGTGGGTGTAGTTACACCCTCGCACATTGGCAGGCACACACGTGGACTGGCCGGCAAGCCGGCAGCGAAGCTAACGGGTTAAATACGTGACCCATTTGTACCCGGCGCCTACGCATATACGTCAATAAAAAATCCCCGTACGTCCGGATGGCAGGATTTTTGCGTGGAAATCGGATCAAGCTCATGATGGGCTGAGTATATACGTACCTAGGCCGGCTGCCTCGCACACTGCAGGATGGCAGGCGGCGGCTCTCTCCAAGATCTTACAGCTATAGCGGCGCCTGCGGCGAGCGTCCCTATCGTCCCGGCAACGTCGACGGCTGCGGCGCGGGATCGTCATCACCGGCGAGCACACGCAGGGGGCGGCAGCACGGTCCTCTCCACCACTGGCGACCGGCACATAGGCCCCCTGGCACCCCCTCGGCGTCGTCCAGAACAGATCGATGGTACCTTGTCGCGACTCGCCTGCCATCCACCCGACCGGTGGTGAGTATCCACCATCCAGCGATGGCTTCGACGGTAGAGGTATCTATCTGCTTTCTCCATGGCGTGAGCATCCAGGCCTCCAGCGGAGGAGCACAAATTGCTACCTGCACCAGGAAGTAATCCATGCGGAGGTTCCGGCATTGGCAGTGAAGGCTGATTCTATTATCTTTTTGGATTTAATTAGTAATAGTGCTTTTGATTTCTGCATGTGAGTGTCAACAAAAGTATGTACTGACTCCACCGAGAAGGGCTGGAAGCAATCCAGGTATGCTAATTAATTTGACGACAAGGCCAAAGATCGAGAAACGTCGTCTGTGCATGCATATCCGACAAGTAATCTAAATTGATCTCATACATTTTTTTTTTTCTTTCCACAGGCATCATGTGCCCGATCTGATGTGATCGATCCCTGCAGAATTTGTTGTGTTACCTTTTTAGATCAGTAAGAGTTTACGGTGCCTGGCCACTCGTCAGATTTGGATGTAGTATTTTGCATATAATTGCGCACGACTTTATCAAAAGTATCTGTATATGAATTTTAGCATTTTCCTTGGTCTCCGTATACCATGTCAATATATCCCTAGCCAAAAAGTATGTGGTCATACTCTTTTTATCAAAAATGTATGTGCACATACGTAGGTATGTACTCATACTCTTTATATATATATAAAAAAAAAAAAAGTATGTACACATACACCCCACGAACAACGTATGTATTTTTAATGGCCTTGCCGTACGTGTATGTGCACATACTCTAAAAGTATGAACTTATACTACTGTACATATATATGGACATGGGGCCTACCATGTATCCACACATACTATACCTCTTAAAATTATTCTATAAATTGTATGTATGCATACTCTATTCCCAAAAAGTACATACAGATACTTCCATTTAAAAAGTATGTACACATACTTCCTTTCAAAAAGTATGTACGGTGGCCCTGATAGGTTTGTCACGTCAATTCTGTAGCCATCGAGACATAATAATTAATAAAAACAAAGTATGAACGCATACTACCATATATCAGTTTAAACTATCGCGTCATCACCTGAGATCTAGGAGGAGATAAGTTCCATGCATGCATGCATGCGTTTTGAAAAGGTACGAGAAGCACCTGGCTAATGGATCCTGCTATTGCCGCCTTCAAACCCAAATAGAGGAGGGTGTAGTTACTTCACGGGTGTATAGAAAGTGCACCCTATATATATATATATATATACGAGTACTTGTTTAAAACTTAAAATTGTGGAAACCAATAGCTATTTTGGCATATATATAGTTACGTGAATGGTACGTAGTAGTTCTCTAGCCACCGTTTTGGCATAGTTCACTTTTCTTCATCATCATTTGCGGTTTACGAACGTGATTTAATTTGAGGATTGTGATTTGCTTTTTTGTTGACACGATCTCATCCGGACCCCGCATATAATTGTTTCTTGCATATATATATGTAGTGCCTGGAGGTGGTGGTTGTGAAACCCATCATGCGGAAGCTCAGAGAAAGTTTGGGGCTATTGAGGATCTCAACAAAGGGAAGGCCGAGAAGGAGAGGCTCATGATGCAAAGGCTCGATCAAGTCTTCCGACCGTCATTGAGTCTGCCGTTGAGTACGCGTGCGTGAATGAAGAATTAAAAGGCTGAGAAGGTACTGTGGCTCGGACAGGTGCGGGGTGCCATTCGGCCCAATGTCGACACCACACTAATTAATGTGATCGATCTTATGCTTGTCTTGACCACTTTTGGCGATGATGTACTATCTAGCTAAGCTAGTATTAAAAGTATGTGTGATGATCGATGCAAACTCGATGACTGCTTGCTCAATTTGATAAAATATATGATGCTAGTAGCTTGTTCGTACAAATTGTTGACCACACATACATATGCTTCGGAACCGTCTTTGGATACAAAGGATCAAAAAATACGTATATATTATTATATTGAATTGAACTTGTTGCTGTGGGACCATCTTGTGCGTATGCGCATCCCAACTCCACTCGCTTTCTGCGTGGGGAGTGGGCGATCAATACCGACGCCTTTGTTGTGAATAGTTCATGTGCACAGGCCAACTTGGGCATGCATTCTTAGCCCTGGAGGCTGCGCTGCTTAAGAATCGACGACCTTAGCGGTCCGATCAAATTGGACGGCCACGGTTCGCCGATGTTGCAAAAAATATCGCCGCCACAGCCCGGTTTCTACCGCGAAAACCTAGTCTTGTACTACTAGAGTTTGTCAAGAAAGAAACGCGCCTGCTTTTCATAAATAGATAGATCCGGTATGAAGAAACCTAGGTTAATAGGAAATGGCGAGTCATCCGGCCGATCCATCAAAACCGACTTCAAACCACAGCTAGCTAGCTCCGATCTTATCGGCAACCTCCCGAACGACATTCTCACCACCATCATCTCCCCTCCTACCCGGTGACAAGGCGCCGGGGCGCAAGTATTATCCACCGGTGGCGCCCCCTATGGCGGAAATCTCCGCTCAACCTGCTGCGACAGCGACATCAAGCTCATCAAGCGCAAGCGCAGCGCATCGCCCGAATTCTATATTTGACGTCGTCTTGATCGTATCTCGGATCATCTCCAATCATTCGGGTAATTTCCGCCGGTTGTGCTTTGGTTGTCAAAGCATAGGCGACATCTATCCGGATCTACAGTGCGGCTTCAATCCCTAAATCGATAGCCTTGAGCATCCCGAGCTTTGGAACGCATTCACATATCCGGTGCCGGAGCCGCCGGCTAAATTCTATTATCCTCCTCCCTTTGCTCTCTCACCATCGCGGATGATAGACACGGACCTAGACTACACCATGAGTACGCCAAGTTTCCGGTCTTTGATTTAGATAGTTTACATTTCACCAATATGAAAGAGCTTACCATCCAAATGCGCATGGCTATCGGGGACAAAAATGCTCCATACGCTCCTCTCCAAATGCCTATACTACGAGTTTGGTGCTTGTCCCGAAATGTCGGACTTTCTTGCATCCGCATAACTAATTGTACACTTAGGTCGTTTGGTCTTTCCGACGAAGAATATTACGAAGTCGAGCAAATTCTGAAAGAAGTGGTGATTGAGGATGCTCCTCTTTTAGAAAAGCTATTCATTGAACGCCACCATTACTCTTTCCCCCCCGACTTACATTGAGCCCCGGTCACCGGTTGCGTTCGCATCCAAATGGCTCCAAAGCTTCGGTTCTTGGGGGGCCCTCGAATTCAGCCCTCGACATTTGAGTTTGGTATTTGTAAGGTGTGTAGTGTGTAAGTTCACCATGCCATTACTTGATTTACTTTATTATTTATACATTATGTCAATACGTATAACCAAAGTTTTGCTTTGCGGATGTCTATACCTCTGGCATTCCCATATCGATGGGAGCTATTAACGTTTTGGTTGTGTCCATGCCATCTCCTCGACATTAATGATCTTTGTTAGTCTTTCGAATTGTTTCCCCTGCCTCCAAAAGCTCTATGTGAAGGTAACTAACATTTGGATCAAAAATTTATATGTACCTTACATTCCACATTTAGTTTCTAGCTTATATTGCTTGATGAGATTTTTTTACACGCTCAAATGTAGGCGATATTTCATGATATTTATGAATTGAATTGTTTATGTGTAATCCGAATTATGTCCGAATAAATGTTCATTTAGTCAAATTGTGCAATCGTTGTCACTACGTTTTGCGGTGTTCAGCTCTAGACATTTTTTGTTTGTTTCATTTGCGTGGTCTCTTTGAAGGCCGAGTCAAAAAGGGTGAAGCACCATTATGCCCTTGATCATCTTGATTGTCTTCAAATCCACCTTAAGAAACTAGTACTTTGTTAGATTACAAGGGCGGGGAAGAGATGTGGAATTTGTCAACTTCTTTATTCAAAACGCCAAAGTTACGGAGAAAATAGTATTTTGGACGTGGCGTGAGAAATGCGATTATGAATATTGGCAACGACAAATGGCGGCGAAACTAATGTTCGGTGCTTCCAAGGACATAAAGTAGCATTTTGCCCTTGTGCCGGGGTCTCCACCTTGACCTTGTGCACATCGGGGATATGCATGATAGGAGTATTGTTGATCTTTATGAGCATGCGTTGTGTGTGGCCGAGCATTATGACCAACATTGCTTGTAAACTCTTTGTGTCGTATATTGTACATTGTCGAGTTTACAATGGATGGAACTAGAGTTCGGCGAATTGAGATATAGAGCTTTGACTCGAGTGGAATTGGGATGTTAGAAGGCTATCCAACGGTGAATTTGTGGTGAATATGCCTTCTAAAGCTGTCTAAATACGCTTGTTAAGATGAAACAAATCAAATTCATTACCTCGGATGTTGTTCTTTGTGGTAGAGGTATGATGGAGATCCGAGTCTTTTCAAACCTTGAAAACAGTTTGGATTAAAGCCTATGGTATACGATATTGCAAGAAAGAGTTTCTTTGTACTTGAACTAGCAAAATTGGTGGGGGCTCGAGAAAAAGTGCACAAACCATCACTAAAATGGAAATCGGTGTGGATACAAATCTCTTGCAAGAATCCCTATGAGATCAAAGGTGCCTCGAAAGTGTTCATAAATACCAAAGGGAGGAAAATTCACCGTTTTTACTCGATAAACTGCCACAAGTACCTCCCAACCAACGATGATGATGACTTTGATCTAGAAGATGATGAGGTAACAGAGATGAAGATGAGCACAAATCCCGTGAATTCAATTTTGCTTCCAACCAATCACCTCCAAAAGAATCGGTCAGGGCTCTGGAACATCTAATCATGGAAAGAAAGTAACAATGACTTTTTTAGAGATATTGGGATATGAAATTGAAAATAGTGGGAATCGGGAAGCAATACCAAGTAAGGTGGGAGAAGATGCGATAATCTTTGTGAATGTATGGGTACTGATTATGAACAGGGTCCACAACCCCTAATAGCCACCAAGGATTCGAGACCTTGCTATCCTAGGGTTTGTGGACACCGAAGAGGAATTACATGACCAACAAAGACATTGGCAATGAAGTTACTGGCGGCGGTTAGCAAAGAGGTAGACAATATGACTTCAACCAATAAAGATGTAGAAGACCAAGCTGGAATACGGAGGAAGGTGTTGAAGCCGGTCGCATAACAACAAGACACACTAATAGAGTTAAGGATACTGAGGTCAGGGTGGAAGACAAAGCTAAAGCAAAGAAGTCTGCAAGCATGATGCAAGGGGCGATGTGGACCATATGGAAGACACGCAACAACATGGCCATCAACAAGAAGTTGGTGTCCTCTCCTAAAGGGATTATCTACAAGACGATGCTTTGCCGATCAAGACCTAGAAGCCACTCTTGAAGACCAAGATGAAGCCGGAGGCGAAGAGATGATTCGACTTTTGTCCTCAAGCGCTCCGGATGATCGAGTTCTTTTGGCATTCGGCCAAATATGCGTAAGCATAGGAGGTGTGATGAGTACTTGGTTGGGCTGTCTTTAACGTGCCTTCGTGCCGCAAAAAATAAGAAAAAAACTTATCTTTGTGTTGCGTGCCTTCGAGCCGCATAGGAGGTTAAACTTTTGAGCTGCGTGCCGTCGTGCCGCAAAATGTTGGTCGAGTTATCATTTGAACTCTGTTTAGTGGTATTATGAAGTAGAGTTATGGTAGAAGTTGAGTTCGGTGCAGTGCGGCACTACTGAGTGCTTTTGTCTTGTAAACTAGTAACCCTGGGGCAAGGCCATGGGTGTTAGATTAAACTTTCAATAAAGCGGGATGAATACCTTTGGTCTAAAACAATGGATGGAACTTCTACTCATGTGTCAAATTTGATTGTGTGAACGTCTACCTTGTCATCTTTTTCCTTTGTCATATTTTAAAAATTGAGATCTTGACTTCATAAGACTAATGACGTAACTTGTTTGTTTATTTGTGGCACTTTCATTTGCACGCGGTTGATAGTGCACTTTTTATGGTTTATTGAAACTTTGCTTTCAAGATGACCGCTTGTGGTGTGGAACCCGATTTCTTTGTGTACACATCCGTAGTGATTACTTTGGTTGTGTGAAGGCTAGTGTTATCGATGCATTCTCGCGTGTGCGGATTGAGCTTTATCATGGCAATGAATCAAGACTGGAATGGAAGGGTCATTCGGAAGTTTTTTGTTTCCCCACACTTTCGAGGACAAACACCGCAAAACCGGAGGCTACCCATGCTGAATTGCGGATGCTTGTGGATTGGATTAGCCGATGCTTGTGGATTGGATTACAATGAAATGAAGCAAGGCGTAAAAGCCTCATCTTTGTGAGTTTGTGGATGATGAGGAACAGATTTTGTTGGGCTATCCTTCCGGATGGAGGATGAATTTGGAGCCCAACAAAGCAGCCCAAACCAAATGACAAGCCCGGTGCTTGTGCACCGCTGATCTCGGTTGGATTCAACGGTTGAGATTGCTTCTTGGGAAGCATGTATGGGGTAAGGAAAAAACCTAGCCTCCATTCAATCGAGAAACTATGTCGCCTCGGATGCCGTGGACGGCGTGCTTCTGTTGTAGGCTGCCGGGAGGACTTGCTCGGCGAAGATCCTCCAAATTGCATCCAACAGGGAGGAATAACTTCCAACTTGGAGCCTGCGTCGCATGTACGCCGGAGTTCCCAGCATACCGCGGACACCAAGGAGGCGATCCAAATATAGTGTACTATATAGCGGAAGCGTAGCAAATCAATCATCAACAAGAGATATAGCTACCGCCCTATGCATCGGCTCCTCCTCCCCCTCAAGACCCCCCCCCCGATTGTGCCGCCACCACCACGAGGGAGAGACGGTGTTGAAGTGTGTGGCAACGCATTATATATATATATATATATATATATATATATATATATATATATATAATATGTCCGTAGTGTTATAAGTTATAACCTATGCGGCGAAAAACGGCCCGACTCATTGTACCACAAGAGAACGGGCCTAACAAGCGGAGTCCAAATTCGGGCCCAAAGGAAGGCCGGCCTCGGGCCGGAAAGTGAAGCGGAGGCACGTTCAAAACCTGATGCGGGCGGCCAAATTCATTCTAGTACGGGACGCGTGTCAGCCGGGCGACCAGAAGACTCAGGAGACAAATACAAAGGCGCGTGCGGAGTTGCCGAAGAAGCGCTCAAGACCGGACGTTCAGAATCGCATGCGGAACACCATAGACACCTGTGGACTACGGCGAAGAACGCACGCATCGCCAACATCACGATGATTCATAGCACGCCGCGCCGCAGTGGCGCCCACGTTCGGGATACATGTCCGCGATACACGACCAAGCGGCCGCATACCGGCGACAACACGTCACGTAAATGGCCGTAGCGTCGGTAAGTTGTGACATGTCCGGCACACCCCGGCCACCATCTCGTCCGAAACTATACGCGGCGTCGCTGGTGGTTGTCGCAACATGCACGGACACCTACTAACACAACTCGGCCGAAAATAAACGCGTCGGTAGTGGTTGCGACATGTATAGACACCTCCTAACACAACTTCGTCCCGAAAAATAAACGCGACTTTACTTTAATTTACGCGGCCGCTACGAGCACCTTTGTATGTTCCAAGCGCCGGTATACACGCAACACGCGTTACATGCCGTGTCAAGCAACACGGACGGGTTATCGACCACGCCGAAGTCCGTGAATCCACGCGGCGTCCGTAATACTCATAACTGTACAGGGCGGGCGGCCAGAAAAGGTGTCCGTAAGCAAAAACGCGTCACAATTAGGGGTTGCATCCACCGTCGACGGTCTCGAAAATGCGCCCGTGATGAAACACGGTAATGCGAGATACATTGAATTCCCCGCAGACCTTTCGGTTTCAAAAGCGCTGCGCCAGTGGCCGTGGCGTGCTTCAAATTAAGGAAAACGGCGTGCGGATTAAGAAAAAAGCACGCGCGTTACATGAACACGCCTCGTCTGTAATGACCTCCTATTATCGACGCGTATTGGTCCCGTGGGACCATCCGACGCGCTATTATCGGCGCCGCCCGCCCGCCGCGTCGAATGTCACAACACAAAGCTTCGTTATTAGCGGCGCCTCCGGCTCATCGGCGGTTATTAGCCTTTTGACATAGTGGTAACAACATCATAGTAGCGATCGAGGTTCACGTTAAACAAACTTTAGTTGAGTAGCGGTTCATTTAATAGGCACATTTTTGTAAGCCAAGATAGTAGAGTACTCTGAGCAATCGTGTTTCTTGAGCACGCATATATATTCATCTATAAAGAAAATAAGCGGCCCAGTAGTAGCGGTTTTCCTATGACAAAAACACCACGTATAACAACATTATAGTAGAAGTCGTGTCTTGCTTCAAGATCTACAACACCATATATCCATCTGTGGACAAAATTATCACCTTTCCTCACTTACGGGCGAAAAAATTCAAAGCGACACTGCGTGCTCTCTCGCCTCTTCCCGCCCGATGATGCGTTGATGCCCTTTGTTGGATGGAAATCACCGAAGCTAGCTTTGTCGCCTTGAACAGATTTGAAAATTTCAAGAACCTCAAAAATAGCGGGGCCTAATATTATACGATTCAATTACGTAATAGGCACTCTATGAGGACTACACAAACCACTGAGGCGAAAAAAAAAAAAAATGCGATTTTAGAAATAGAGGAATATAAACAAATCGTAGTTTAGCAACATTAGTTTAATATGATCATTTTTGTAAGACAAGGTATATAGTTGTACTCTACAGAGCGGTTGTGTTTTCTTGAGCACGCATATTCATCTATAAAGAAAACAAGCAAATGATGTTGCAAAGTGTCCTATGACAAAAACACATAGATAATAACATTATAGTAGCAAATCGGTGTATTGTTCAAGTATCTACAACTCTATATCCATCCGAGGACAAAATTATCACCTTTCCTCACTTATAGGCGATAGAAAAATTGAGCGACACTGCGTGCTCTCTATCTCTTTCCGCCCCGATGATGCGTTGATGCTGGCCGTTGGATGGAAATCACCGAAGTAGCTTTGTCGCTGAGCAGTTTGAAAATTTCAGTCACCAAAATTAGCGGGGCCTAATATTATACTGATTCAATTACGTAATAGGCAGTCTATGAGGACTACACAAAACCACGAGGCGTAAAACAAAGTTGTTTTAATAAGGACATTCTGTAAGACAAGATAGTACTCTACATAGCGCCATTGTTCTTGAGCACGTATATTCATGTATAAAGAAAATTAAGCGGCGATATTTGCAATATTTTATAGTTATAGTAGCAGTCTCGGTCAAAAAAAATATCGAGGATAAAATTATATAGTTCAATTCCGTAATAGGCGCCTATGTCTCTATGAGGACTAGTCAAGCATGTTCGCTTGTGCTTGCTTCAGCTTGTTTCAGCTTATTGTTGGCGTTTGTTAATGCTAACATAGGTATAACCGCAAGCGCCGCGGATACCGTTGTAGCTTTCACCCAAGAGTATTCCTAGGTATCGTATTTATCCTCGAGGAAGCAACGGTTAAAGAAGTTGATAGCTAACCATCATGTATCACGCTAACTAATATACCGACAATCGAAGTGGGGGTAAAAGGTTGGTTAAGAGTTTTGCATAAAGTGACACACACAGGAGAACATAATAAAAGATAGCAGAGCAGAATTGCAAAGCTGGGAGGACAACGGGAGAGTTCAAGATTCCTATTTACTTCTCATTACTATGGTTCTTTTTCTAGAGCAAACCAAAGGGATTAACTAAGCGAGAGGGTTAAGCATAACAATCACACCAAGGCACTTTGAAGACGCGGTACCTTTCCGATTCTCGAAAAGACTGGGAAGAGGTAATCGGAGAAGACCGCTAAAAGCTCTACGAAAACACCAACCTAGCACGTGGTGGAATACAAAGGCCCCGGTCTGAGTCACACCTCCGGGGCTACCACAACTATCCGTAAGGTTGGTCGCAATCTCGGGTAACCTCTAGCCTAGACACCACGTCTACGCTTAGCGATTCTGAAACTAGTCTCACGTGAAAACTAGAACCTTCTAGAACGGAGATCCCATGCCAAGGTATAATTACTACACTTAACCATACTCTAATTAACCTCTAAGATAAACTTAGATAACCATAAAGACATTTCAGTAATTAGAGAAGATAAATAAATTGAAAGTGCAAGAGTCTTACAAAAGAGCGATACAAGATTATACCGATCCTTCGAGGACTCCTCCTAACTTGAGCATCTCTCCCCTAACTCCCAACTAAGCTAGTACTACAATACTACATCTTGGAATATGGTGGTGTTGCTCCTTGGTGGTGTGTTTTCTATGAAGAGAATGGCCTCTATTTATAGGGGAGAGGGGGAGAGGAAAAGCTAATACAAGGAAACATTTCCTACCGCCTCTAGTGCATGCAACCGACCTCCAAAGATGACGGTAACAAAGTTTCCTTGTGAGCTGCGTTGAAAAAACCGGAAGAACCGCCCGGGGAAGGTGGTGAACCGGAGGTAAACCAGGCCGCCAGGCTTGTTATCCGCTATTTCGAACGTAAAACCGGTCCAATCGGGACCAAACCGGAGGGCGAACCGCCGGCCCAGGTGCCCACTCGTGAACCCGCCTTGTCCGGCCACCCGAGAGCGCCACGTGTGTCCCGGTCAAGGGGAAACCGCGTCGTCTTCGCTTTCCGGCGTGCGCGGCCAAGGCTGGGGGCGATGGGGACCACCGCCCGCCCACCCGGGCTCGCCCGGTGGAGGGTTCCCCGCCACAGAGCGCGCCGGTGGTGTACCCGACCGGTGCCACGTGTCGATACCGGGTGGTCGTGGCCGGTCGCCCCGCTTCCCACGGGAATCCGGGCCGCCCCTCCCTAGCCCGCTGGCCCCGGGCTGCGTTGTTGCTCCGACCGCCGGGCCGCTACTACCACGTGTCCGGTAGGGATTGGCCTGCATGGTACAGTTCGACATCGTGGGACCCACTATGCATGGCATTCTTCTTTACGTGATAACTTCTCATTCCGAGTCCAAATATAGCAAATGATATATCCATTTCGATCGACAAGCGACGAGCCCTTCGCAATGGTGTACTCCGTTTTATCATTGGAGATACTTTATTTTGATGATAAATTGAGAAATCCTGCAAAATAAATTTGGAGACACCAAAACTTCGTGGAACTCGTCATATAAATAATACTTTGCTATGATATAACATGGAATGTTTGACATTTTAATAGCAAGTTGGCAGTATAAAATGGTCGATAACGACCGCCAACAAGCTCCCCCCACACTTGTTCTTTGCTCGCCCTCGAGCAAAAGTTATATGCAACTATGAAGAATGACTTCATAAGATATGATGCTAGGATAAAAATTATTCCATGTCATTCCTCATACCGTGGATAGTTGAAGTGTCTACCATGTCGCCTTGAGTGGTTGAGAAGTGGAACGGCATAGACACCTGTGCATCACTACCCAACTATGAAGCATACTTGGAGTTTTTGTAATTTTTGCAAAGGAAAACATAGCTCAAACTTCTCCTCAAATGGTACTCTCAATTAAACTCAATGGTGTTTGTTTCCTTACCAAGGCATTGATGCTTTGCCTTTCTTTCCTACTTCTAATAGGCTTATGTGGGGTTCTCGGTAGGGAAAGAGTAAGACATACTTGCAATGCATATATTGCTAGGTCAAACAATGGATCCACGGAGAAAATTGTCATACTCTTAGATCAAGATGTGCATGTGTGAATCTAGGTGAAATATTTGGTAGCTAACCTAATTCTACAATGCTCTTTAAAAACATATCTCTCTCTTTCTTGAGACACGGAAATTTTTTTTGTGAGAACATGGGCTATCCTTATTCTCCTCTTCTTTTTTTTTTTTTTCTTTTCTTCTTTCTCTTTTTTTCTCCCATGATACTTTTTTTTTATAGCCTCATGCCTTTTTTTGTAGCAATTTTTTTTTTTTTTTGAGAGAGAGATATCCTCAAGGATTTAGAGCATTTATTTTGACGGACCCTAAAAAATATATTTTTGTTCACTCCCTGTAGGAGTAGAACATTTTTGGTGGACCTAATGAAAGACATTTTTTTTTGCGCCTACTCCCGGTGTAGGAGTAGTGCATTTATTTGTGGAGTGTACATGATCTTGATCTTGGGAGCATGATAAATTCCTCAACACGGGTCAACAAAGGTTGAAAAAGCTCAATACAAAGACAAGTAGCATATGTGGAGGGTTTTCAAATTGTACCATGATATTTGGCCTTGGTAGGAATTTTCACCAATGAGGAGAAGTAAGACCATTGATTTTTATGTTTTATCAAAATAGAAATCTCCAAGAGCTTACATAGAATAGATAGGATTTCTTTTAGTCTTACCATATCTCACTCCTCAACAACTTAGTTGACATATTTCCCTATAAGGATGTATCCACAAGTAACAAGTATATGGATTTGGGAATAAAGTTTATACCGGCCAATCTTTATAAAGTCAACTTCACGGTTTGGCAAGATTTGATTTCAAAATGTAAGTTTGATTAGCATGTATGGCATTTTTTAATCATAATCAAACTTAACAGGGAGCAAAACATGGGTGAGAAAAGGAGTGCAAACCAAATAAGCGTCTTCGAGAGGTGGCAAAGTAGGGTTTCCCCCACACTTGGATTTTTATGTCAGTTGACACTAAAAATCAAGTGTGAATGTTGAAGCATCTCCATGGCGTTTATTGTTGCACCCATGACCCTAGACATTGCTCATCCTTCTTCCCCTGTAATTGTTAGTGGCAACGAATACCGAAGGAACTTTGTCTAGTACCAAGAATTTATTATTATTATTATTGTGGGAGATAGGGAGGTTATTGCTTTATTCTAAAGAAAAACTAAGTTAAAACAAGTTTATTTTGTAAACCAAATTTTATTATTTATTATATAAGTATTTATATATGTTTTTTTTCAATAATTTTGATGCATGAAACAATTATTATGCAAAAGTTATTTTTTGTTTTATGCAAAAGATATTTTTGTTGAAAACTAAACATGCATTTCAAATTAAAAAGTTGTTTGGAAATCAAATATGAGATAAATACCGATTTACCTTCTCTGGGGCTCACGGTTTTGAGTCCGTTGGAGCAGGACTTCTCCATGGAATTTGAATTTGCATCATCTCATCCCGGAGATGGATAAGGATGATTGCACTTCTTGTTGTCGCCGCCATTCGGATCTTCATATGGTTTTGGTTTTGCGGCGTGTAGTTCATTTCTTTTCTTTTTTTTTTTTGATCAAGGTTTCATTCAAAGTTCACCAAATGAACATTGATTTCTCTCGCTATAAATCCATCTCAATGACTTACCCACATGGATTTTTGATATATTCCCTCAGGGGTTAATTCGATATGCAACCAATGTCTATGCCAATAGTTTTCGGTTCAAAAAATCAAACTAGACTCCATGTCCGATTTGATTTAGGTAGGCTAATTAACCTAAGCACCATGCTTAATTCAAGAAGCCTATGGGAGCATGATCATCATGACTGACCAACACTCCCAAACTAAAGCATACTAGCATAAAAAAGGTAGCATGTTCATGATAAACATTAGATTGATTCAAACGGAAGTGCGAACATTGAATGATGAATTAGAGAACCATTTTCTTTTTTATATGCAAGGCAATGCAACGGGGTGGATGAATGAGCTAAACAAAACAAGCCATGGTTTTGAACAAACATGTTAAATGGGCGATATGCATGCAATCTAGGCTTTAGCTTTTGCTCGTAGCATTGACCATCAAATGCGAAATCATCATACTGATTGGCGAAGCCATCATATGATGTCGAGATGGTACCGTTTAACATCCGACTACTACTGCTAGACTAGGAGCATCGAATAGATAGACAACAATAAAATTGTTATCTACCTAGACTAGGCATGGCGCCCGAATACGACTCAAAGACTAGGAGCCACCCAATGAAAGCACTAGATATATGATGAATCAAGCAAATATGCGATTGGTGAAAATAAATTTGTGAAAGAAAACAAATGTTTTTTTGTTGGTTCTCTTACCTTGATCAACTCACCTCTCACAATTTATGATTGAATTGTGAGTGATGTAATGTAGTCGTTCAAAATTAGTATATGTGATCATCTTGTTTCCTCTTGACGGCTGACTTCTCTCCATCCGCATAGAGTTAGTGTGCAAATATATATTCCAATATTCTATGCGATGGCGGGGGTGATGGTTTGGTTATGCAAGAATGATCATGCACCCTCGGCTCGTAATGATACTCTATTTTTATACCCACAAAAGCTAGCGGTAAACTAGACTAACGTATATCAAGATAAATATCAAAATCTTTACGCCGATTACTTCCCACCCACGGCGCCGAAAAGCTTGTTGGCGTTTGTTAACGCTAACATAGGTATAACCGCAAGCGCACGGATACCGTTGTAGCTTTCACCCAAGAGTATTCCTAGGTATCGTATTTATCCTCGGGAAGCAATGGTTAAAGAAGTTGATAGCTAACCATCATGTATCTGCTAACCAATATACCGACAATGCGAAGTGGGGGTAAAAGGTCAGGTAACACCGGTTTTAAGAACAAAACCAAGTGTGCACCATATGTGAGCCCCGAAGTCAAATCTCACATATAGCTACAAATAACTAGTAGTATCAATTCACAATGCTTAAAATATAACGAACATAATATAAAAGACTTAACCTCGGCTAGCGCATTGACATATGAAAGACACTCGATCTTCTAGTGTGGACTCCACGAGGGGACCGAATCGACCGGTTGATCACAAGCCTAAACTTCACCGAGGTGTGGGGAATAGCAAGAATGAGTCCATGTCGAACTCCGCAAATATAGCTAGGAATTATCTACCCAAAAACCCATGATCATTATAACATAAATAATGAATAGCATGAAACGATAAAACATGAACCATATAATAAGCATGTAGCAACAGTTATATCATAAACAACAAAGATCAACGAAAAGTAAATCCTTCCCTCGGTTTTTCCGGGCCGTTCATAACCGCGAACACGGCCGATATATCGGTTTTTAAACTCTCTTGCAGAGGTGTACACTTTCACTACGGGTCATGAATTTCCACCGCATGGGCTCTAGAACCTCCACAACACCGAAAACCCACATAAAACCTTTCAAGGGTTTACCTAACAATATTAGTGGCCAACAGAGCTACAACCCCGTTTCTCCCAATTACGCAAACCACCAACAAAGTTAACCAAAGCCCTTGAACGACTAAAGCGAGCCATGTAGCCCCCATAGCCGCATTTGCGGTAAATCCCGGATTTTGCCAAAGGATAAGTCCTTATGGAGAGCTAAGAGCATCATAAACAAAAACATAGCTCTTTTTCCCTATGAACCATGTTATCAACAATTCATATTTAACGCCGGTGCATAAACATTAAGCAAGTCATAAGATCATGGTTTAAAGCTAGCATATTCCAAAACTATACTTGCTTTCTTTAGATATCCTTCTTCAAGTCCAAAGCTTTCCCAAAAAAACACCTTCTTGATCAACAACTTCCTCTAGATCACAATCTTCTTCGCGATTAACAACATAAAGCTCACCGATCTACTTGATTCCAATCAAAAATGCACAAACATTTGGATCCAATCATGCATGGCAAACAAGGCTACAATTAAAATAGTACACCAATAGTGGAAAAACAGTTTAAAAAGTACATAAAACTATTCTACACGCCACTACGATCACACGTATATAAAGATCACCTAAATCGGAGCTAGAACGCATTTAAGATACGCATTTTTGCAAGCTTTGAAAGAATAAAATAATAAGTTAAATACAAACTCGAAATTTAAAAGTTGGAAAACCTACTGAACAGTAGCGTAAACACCTAGATTACGGAATTACGAATCCAACGCAATTTGAACGGAGTAATTTGGATTTAAAATGCAAAAGTTATGAGCATTTGAAATAGAGTGGGAAAACTGAAAATAATTGAAACGTGATTTTCGAAATAAAACAATTAAATTCTGGTTTTGATTACTGAAAAGACCATGATTAGATACTGGAGGAGCTTAGGGTCTCTTTAGAAAAGTTTTGGACATAGATGAATAAAAGAATAATCAAGGATTAGCTAATTAGCTTGCTTGCTTCTGGATTGCATGGCGAGAAGTACTCTGATCTAGATGATGAGTGTTCTCTTGAAAGGTACAGGTGGGCAGAAGATACGTACAGATGCGTTCCTATGCACTTGGTGAATCTGTTGTAGAATCCTTGCATGCTGTACAGGAGGCTTGTCTTGATTTATATGGCAAGATAAACGCATTTGTCTGGCTTGCTCGACGAGAGGTGCAGCATCTGGCAAGGACGCTGGTGCCCTGATCAATATGGATAACCGGCGTGCAGAACAGCAAGCAACGGCTGATGCAGAAGCTGATTTCCTTGCAAAGACAGACAGATACACCGTGACGAAATATATGAGTGCAGACTATGGAGATCATAAAGACGAGAACAAAGATAGGATCATGAAGAGAGGGTCCTCACTGGATGCAGCTGTGTGATGGATGTAGCGATGACGATTACCAGAGATCTGACGGCCAGGCAGCCAGCCGGAACTCCACGCTAGCACGAGCTCTGATGCTAAAAAGGCGATCAGATTGCACAGAAACCATGCGTTGACGACAACCTTGGATGATGCACCAGCCTCGTAGGAAGGTACATATTTATAGGGAGAAAAACTCTCCAGGCTACATCAACTAGCGATATGGTACTAATTGATGTTACAAAAGCTCCACCTTATTAATGGGCCTAAATAATCATTAAGCCCATTGGTAAATAAATGCATAGGCCTATATTTTATTATTTTCGAAATTAATTAATTTCAGGATTAAAATAATTCTAGAAAAGTCCGAACACTTTAAACCATGAGAAAGTTCTCTGAATGCTCGGATATTTGGGAAAAATTCGAGAGACATTGAAATGTGAGGAACCCAAATTATTTGGAGCTCACGAAAAAGATATTTGAGGGATTATAGAAAAGAAAATTCTCATAGAGAAAAACAAGAAAAACTCCGAGAATGCTGAAATAATTTTCGAGGGGATTTTACATAGATATTGATGAATTATGAGCTCAAAGAAATGATTTAGAGTGGAAGAATAATGTTATGAGAAACTCCGCTTAAAGGAATGAGCGGTGAAGCAAGGATCTGATCGTTAAGATAAAGACAGAGATACACCGAGCAATAAACGACTTACTAGTAATTTCAATTTTAGCAAAACCGGACATCACAAAATAGAATAATGCACCAAGATGAATGCTCAAACACGTTGCTACCTTACGATAAATTTTAAGTTGACGAAATATTTAGTTTCCTATATTTAATGAGCACAAAAATTACATAATTAAAATCATTTTATTCTATTTTCAAAAGAGGCAAAATTTGGGGTGTTACAAATCTACCCCCCTTAAGATGAATCTCGTCCCCGAGATTCGAAGATAAAGATCGAAGAGATTGAGATACTCGTCTGCGAATCTTTGTCATTCCTCGAGTAGTTCCATTTTCTCTATAAAGATTCCACTTTACTTTGCATGGCCATTAGCCTTTCTCCAACCAACATGCTCACTATTTCCAAAAATGTGAAGGATACTTGGAAAAAAATATCCTAAGGTAACTCGAAATCTATTCTCAAGGTAACTTCCAACTATTAGGCTACTCCTTCAAAATGTCAAGGTCTATATATCAAAACTCATTGTAGACTTCATAGGGGTGACCTTGGGAGATGAAACCTCTTACTTATTCCCATATGTGAATTCAATCGCCCCAACATGTTCTGCTATATGATCCAATTTCCTACTTCATATATTCACCTCAAGTTGCACCCTCAAATTGATCTTAGTGTCCTTCAAACCTTCTCCACATGAATACTTTTATCCAATGTAGAATATTCACCCGACTTCAAACATTAGTGACCTTTGCTCAAGTTAAGTCGCTCAAACTTTGGATCCAAAATTGTTTTTACTTGTGGTGTCGTCCGAATCTTCTTAGCATAACTCCTTTTTTCGCTAAGGGCATTGGCAACGACTTAATCCTCTAGAACCTTTTCCACGTTATCACTCTTGATTAGCCCAATCCATCTAGAACATGGAATTCAAGTCCATATCAGTGATCCTATATATTCCTTACAATCCATGTAGACACACTCTTCAAAACCATGTGACTGCTACACTCGGTAACCAATACAAATATACCGCCAAATCCATATGCTTCACGCTTAACTTGACATCCAAACACGCTTAATATCTTCTCTTGTAGTAACATCTTGAGAGACATGGGTAAACCTTCCACCATCCAATAGAATCCAATGAACATTCTGGCATACTTAGACGGCTTCAACTCAACACATCACTCTTGAGTTCTCCATGCAAAACCACCAAAGAAGAGAGCTTCCTCCAAACAAATCTCACTCAGGTTTGTTTAAGTTCTATCATAGAACTAATTATAGAGAAGTCCAACATGCAACACATTCCTATATCATTATTGCTAACCTATCTTGCATTGTAAGTTGAACTCCAAAGTGTTGTGATAACTGGAGACATAATCCAACCATGTCAAGCACACAAGCTCCTTGTAAACGATCCATCCGTCATCAACCTTGAGTGAAAAATGCATGTGCTCAATGTTGACATCTCAACCGTAAGATAGCATATGCTTCCGAGTGAGGAACTAGAACATATCAATCTTCATCTTGCAACTCCTTCAGCATGGCTACCCCCCTTAAGAAACGATTACTAGGGGACCAACAAAGGTAGCTTAAACATTCTCCTCAGTGAATCATCCATCTTAATGGTCTAATGACTTCCAAAAGAAATTCAATTGCATAAACAATAATAAGAAATCTGAAACTCCTCGCGAGTAGAAAAACAGCAGCTCAGTAAAACGTTAATATTTTGAGTTCTGTTAATCCAATAAGGTCATGCTTTACACCGCTGGAAAGCTTATGAAATTCTCTACAACTTCCTTATATAACTCTTGTCCAGATTCGACACTTAAGTTGGTCGAAAACAGTGCACAACAGAAACTAGTCCAGATTCCTGACAGCACAGTTGCATCATCTTGTGATTTTTGTAGCTCTCAACCCATAATAGCTATCTTGGTGATTCTTGCGCTCAGAGAAAGGTATGGAAATCTACTTTTGTCCAGAATTTTTCCATGATTTTTGGTCGTCCAAGGATAGAGGTATAAGCCAAGGAAGACATGATGCTCCAAAAAGACAGGACATGGCAGAAACAAGAAAACCAACCCGGCTATTTATTACACTAAACCTTATACCTTAGGCCTATGAACTATATGAACTTGTGGGCAAACCAACAAGATCATTGCACTCAATACAAAGATCCAAGACAAGCATATGCATAATAACAATTCAACAAAGCAATAGAGATGCACAAATCAAACAATGACTCAACTTTCGCTACTAACGTTTTGTTGCACAAGGGGCATAAATTCCTACTTAAACACGGTGTGATTATAGTGACGTCCAGGGTAACACCGTTTGCATGTGAATGGTCAGAACACGTCCTCCACTTCATCGATCCTTGGTAGTCTAGCACGACTTCTCCACTCATCAATCTCATCAAGAGCTTCCTCATGATGTTGCCTTACTTCTACCAAGCTCTAGTTAACTATCTCCCAACTTCTGATCGAGGACTTGGATTGTTATGACCTTCTCCTCTATTTGTTCACCTTGCTCTCTACTAGGATTATCCATAACTCGAAGCGAAATACTCGGTAGTAGAAGTCTAATGAATTGCTTTCGCTTTTCATCCTTCATCTCTTCATAATGTGTCCCAGGATACTCCTCCTTATGATGTGTGCTTCTATACTCCACTGAGCACGTTGTTCCGAAAGTACCGGTCTTGCAAAATATGCTCCAACCGAGGTTGAAAGTAAGAAAAGACGTCCAATTCTAACTAGGCTTGCGTCCTACAAATAAGACACGAGTGATACCAATTTGTAACACCGGTTTTAAGAACAAAACCAAGTGTGCACCATATGTGAGCCCCGGAAGTCAAATCTCACATATAGCTACAAATAACTAGTAGTATCAATTCACAATGCTTAAAATATAAATCGAACATAATATAAAAAGACTTAACCTCAGCTAGCGTAGCAAACCGAAAGACACTCGATCTTCTAGTGTGGACTCCACGGGGACCGACCGACCGGTTGATCACAAGCCTAAACTTCACCCGAGGTGTGGGGAATAGCAAGAATGAGTCCATGTCGAACTCCGCAAATATAGCTAGGAATTATCTACCCAAAAACCCATGATCATTATAACATAAATAATGAATAGCATGAAACGATAAAACATGAACCATATAATAAGCATGTAGCAACGGTTATATCATAAACAACGGCATCAACAGAAAAGTAAATCCTTCCCTCGGTTTTCCAAAGCCGTTCATAACCGCGAACACGGCCGATATATCGCTTTTAAACTCTGCAGAGGTGTACACTTTCACTACGGGTCATGAATTTCCACCGCATGGGCTCTAGAACCTCCACAACACCGAAAACCCACATAAAACCTTTCAAGGGTTTACCTAACAATATTAGTGGCCAACAGAGCTACAACCCCGTTTCTCCCAATTCGGCAAACCACCAACAAAGTTAACCAAAGCCCTTGAACGACTAAAGCGAGCCATGTAGCCCCCATAGCTGTATGCGGTAAATCCCGGATTTTGCCAAAGGATAAGTCCTTATGGAGAGCTAAGAGCATCATAAACAAAACATAGCTCTTTAAGCCCTATGAACCATGTTATCAACAATTCATATTTAACGCCAAAGTGCATAAACATTAAGCAAGTCATAAGATCATGGTTTAAAGCTAGCATATTCCAAAACTATACTTGCTTTCTTTAGATATCCTTCTTCAAGTCCAAAGCTTTCCCAAAAACACCTTCTTGATCAACAACTTCCTCTAGATCACAATCTTCTTCGCGATTAACAACATAAAGCTCACCGATCTACTTGATTCCAATCAGCAACAGACAAACATTTGGATCCAATCATGCATGGCAAACAAGGCTACAATTAAAATAGTACACCAATAGTGGAAAAACAGTTTAAAAAGTACATAAAACTATTCTACACGTCACTACGATCACACACGACATATAAAGATCACCGAAATCGAGCTAGAACGATCGAAGATACGCATTTTGCAAGCTTTGAAAGAATAAAATAATAAGTTAAATACAAACTCGAAATTTAAAAGTTGGAAAACCTACTGAACAGTAGCGTAAACACCTAGATTACGGAATTACGAATCCAACGCAATTTGAACGGAGTAATTTGGATTTAAAATGCAAAAGTTATGAGCATTTGAAATAGAGTGGGAAAACTGAAAATAATTGAAACGTGATTTTCGAAATAAAACAATTAAATTCTGGTTTTGATTACTGAAAAGACCATGATTAGATACTGGAGGAGCTTAGGGTCTCTTTAGAAAAGTTTTGGACATAGATGAATAAAAAGAATAATCAAGGATTAGCTAATTAGCTTGCTTGCTTCTGGATTGCATGGCGAGAAGTACTCTGATCTAGATGATGAGTGTTCTCTTGAAAGGTACAGGTGGGCAGAAGATACGTACAGATGCGTTCCTATGCACTTGGTGAATCTGTTGTAGAATCCTTGCATGCTGTACAGGAGGCTTGTCTTGATTTATATGGCAAGATAAACGCATTTGTCTGGCTTGCTCGACGAGAGGTGCAGCATCTGGCAAGGACGCTGGTGCCCTGATCAATATGGATAACCGGCGTGCAGAACAGCAAGCAACGGCTGATGCAGAAGCTGATTTCCTTGCAAAGACAGACAGATACACCGTGACGAAATATATGAGTGCAGACTATGGAGATCATAAAGACGAGAACAAAGATAGGATCATGAAGAGAGGGTCCTCACTGGATGCAGCTGTGTGATGGATGTAGCGATGACGATTACCAGAGATCTGACGGCCAGGCAGCCAGCCGGAACTCCACGCTAGCACGAGCTCTGATGCTAAAAAGGCGATCAGATTGCACAGAAACCATGCGTTGACGACAACCTTGGATGATGCACCAGCCTCGTAGGAAGGTACATATTTATAGGGAGAAAAACTCTCCAGGCTACATCAACTAGCGATATGGTACTAATTGATGTTACAGGCTCCACCTTATTAATGGGCCTAAATAATCATTAAGCCCATTGGTAAATAAATGCATAGGCCTATATTTTATTATTTTTCGAAATTAATTAATTTCAGGATTAAAATAATTCTAGAAAAGTCCGAACACTTTAAACCATGAGAAAGTTCTCTGAATGCTCCGGATATTTGGGAAAAATTCCCCAGAGACATTGAAATGTGAGGAACCCAAATTATTTGGAGCTCACGAAAAAGATATTTGAGGGATTATAGAAAAGAAAATTCTCATAGAGAAAAACAAGAAAAACTCCAGAGAATGCTGAAATAATTTTCGAGGGGATTTTACATAGATATTGATGAATTATGAGCTCAAAGAAATGATTTAGAGTGGAAGAATAATGTTATGAGAAACTCCGCTTAAAGGAATGAGCGGTGAAGCAAGGATCTGATCGTTAAGATAAAGACAGAGATACACCGAGCAATAAACGACTTACTAGTAATTTCAATTTTAGCAAAACCGGACATCACAAAATAGAATAATGCACCAGTATGAATGCTCAAACACGTTGCTACCTTACGATAAATTTTAAGTTGACGAAATATTTAGTTTCCTATATTTAATGAGCACAAAAATTACATAATTAAAATCATTTTATTCTATTTTCAAAAGAGGCAAAATTTGGGGTGTTACAGGCGGGTTAAGAGTTTTGCATAAAGTGACACACACAGGAGAACATAATAAAAGATAGCAGAGCAGAATTGCAAAGCTGGGAGGACAACGGGAGAGTTCAAGATTCCTATTTACTTCTCCATTACTATGGTTCTTTTCTAGAGCAAACCAAAGGGAGTGCTACTTTGAGGCCTATGACAAGTGATTCTTATAAAAACTCTCTAACGCCCACTTCTTGAAATTAGGTTATCTAGGGTGAGGCATTTTATTCCACAACCGCGAAAAAGCCTAGTGCGATTCTATCACGGATTGGAAACTTCTCTTTGTTTTGAGTTCGCGGTGAAATTAGCGCCAGCCAGATCCCCAATGTCACTTCCAGAAACATTTATTAATGGTTGGGGAACGCAATGTAATTGATCCTACCATCATCTAACCTATCCACCCTAAATTCCTATGTACCTTTCGTGCCGTCCCCCTTCGTGTTTTTGGTAATGAGGTCAACACGTAGATTTTTGGTGGAATTCCAAGATTTCGCTCTAAAGAAGTGCTACTTTGAGGCCTATGACAAGTGATTCTTACAAAAACTCTCTAACGGTCCACTTCTTCAAATTTAGGTTATCTAGGGTGAGGTATTTGATTCCACAACCACAAAAAGTCTAGCTCGATTCTTTGGTCGGGATTAGAAACTTCTCTTTGTTTTGAGTTCGCTACTGAAATCAGCCAGCCAGCCCCTCCCTAATGTCACATCCGAAAACATATATTAACGGTTGGGGAACGCAATGTAATTGATCCTACCATCATCTAACCTATCCACCCTAACTTCCTATGTTCCTTTTGTGTCGTTCCCCTTCATGTTTCGGTTCGTAGGTCGACACAGAGATTTTCGATGGAATTCCAAGATTTCACTCTAAACAAGTGCTACTTTGAGGCCTATGAGAAGTGATTCTTAGAAAAACTCTCTTAAGGTCCACTTCTTCAAATTTAGGTTATCTAGGGTGAGGTATTTGATTCCACAACCACGAAAAAGTCTAGCTCGATTCTTTTGGTCGGATTAGAAACTTCTCTTTGTTTTGAGTTCACAATAAATCAGCACCAAAGAAATCCCTAATGTCACATCCAGAAAACATATATTAACGGTTGGGGAACGCAATGTAATTGATCCTACCATCATCTAACCTATCCACCCTAACTTCCTATGTTCCTTTTGTGTCGCTCCCCGTTCATGTTTCGAAGCATTAGGTCTAACACGTAGATTTTCGATGGAATTCCAAGATTTCACTCTAAACAAGTGCTACTTTGAGGCCTATGAGAAGTGATTCTTAGAAAAACTCTCTTAAGGTCCACTTCTTCAAATTTAGGTTATCTAGGGTGAGGCATTTGATTCCACAACCACAAAAAGTCTAGCTCGATTCTTTGGTTGGTAGAATGATGGATGAATGGATGCACTATGATGTATGATACTAGTAAGTGGATATCTCTTCCGTAAAAACATAATTACAACTACATAAGAAACCCTAATAATCTTCATCAAGCAAACACCCTATTTCACTAAATTCTAAAAATTGCAGCTAGACATGCTGTTACTAAAACAGTCACACAGGGGAGTTCTATAACTCCAAATGCAAAGAAACAAATACTCGTTGGAAAGCTAACAAAATTATCTACAAAACATTCCATACCACCCTGACCTGATTCTGACACTAACAGCCTCGAAAGCAGCAAAAACAGAGACTCGTTTTCAGACAAACTATAACTTAGGACACATCTCATAAATCACTCAAGCGTGCACTTCACCTAGAACCTTTCCAGCAAGCAATACAAGTCATAATCTACCAAATAAACCTACTGGATAAACCAAAAGATAAATTAAAGCACATAAAATGATATGCCCTAGCAATCACTACGCATGCACACTATAAATCATATAAATGCTAGGAATAAAAATCGCTAAACTGCCAAGGCTATCAAACTAAGCATACGAACAGGTCCTATCCATGCTAGGAACAACTAATAAAATTATCAACTCACAATACTCCACTATAAACATGCATTTCTAGGCTAATTTCCTTGCAACATAAATATGGTAAATACATAGCTACTTCAAAAAATTCTACAAAATTTACCAGAGCATCTTCTTGTCCTAACAGGTCTACCATAAAATTACAGAGCAAGAACATGCATATACTGTCCTACACAAAAAAGACAAGATAACAATGAAACTAGGCACGAAAATACTTTGTACTATGAAAAGAATGAAACTGCCTAACCATGAACATGAAATGCTTCATAACAGTAACAAATGCATGTACAAATATTATCTTGGCAAAAACCCTAGTAATTATTTTTCTATGAATTTCCTAAGAAAGCATGGTAAATAGCACATAAATCAAAAATCACATTTTATCAACAGAACATAGCATATATGATATTTTTCTGAGACTCTACATCCAAAAACATGAACATTTCATATAGGAACCACTATTTTATCATGCACCAAAAATTAGATATGCATTTCCCTATTTACATGGCAATTAAAGCAATAAATCTAGATAAATATAAAAACTACCAGAAAACCACATCTCATATTTTTCTATTGTAGATCTAGTCATGAAGATCACAGCAAAATTTATCCCATGCAAAACCGAGCTAAAATGAGCAAGTTATGGATTTAACAAGACATGCATGTGATTTACGGAAAAGAAAAACGAGAAAAGAAAAAGGGGCCCGACAGGTGGGACCCGCTCGTCGGGCGACCGGAAATGGGGCAGCGGCGCTGCTCCAACGGATCTCGCCGACGGTGAGGTTTTTCCGCCAACCGGCTATACCAAACGAACCTACTTGGCGAGATCTATCGATCCCCGCCCTTAGCGCGGCCTAAGATGGACCCCTAAAGCCGGCGGTGGCGGCGTGCGGCGGCGGCGGCGGGCGGTCCGGCGACCCGCCCGTTCCGACGAGGGCTGGCTAAGGCGAGGTGAGCACGAGCATCGGGACACCAAGGCGACTTCAAATCGACTACCTGTTCGAGGAAAACGGCGACGGGGGCGTGTTTGACGACGGCGCGGCGTGGCCGGCGGCGCGGCAACACGACGGTGTCGCGGCAGCGTTCCGTGGCGGGCACGATGCGGCGAGGCTCAACCGAGTGGGCATCGAGGCTGCAGCAGGGTGAGGCGGACGGATGCGCATGAGAAACGGCAGGGAGGCGGCCCGTAGGCTCCCACGGCGGCCGAGCGGCGGCGCTCCGGCGTGTGCGGCGTGCTACGATGGTCCGGCGTAACGAGGGCACGAGGCACGCATGATTCGCCCTGCAACAAGGTGCGCCACGATGAGGCGACATTAGAACGCGCAGGCCGGGCAAAGAAAATGATGAAGAAACGACCGCGGACGAAGCTTCCGCTTGTGGCGGGTCCATGGCGGCGGATTTTCCCGACAAGCCGGAAATCCGCCCGATTGGACCCTACCGGTCCCGGGATGCTCCTAGTGAGTCGGAGAGACGATGCACGACTCGGCGGGCCTCTGGGCGTCGTTTGGAGGGCAGGAACGTGGTGGTGGTCGCTCGACGGTGATGGTGGCCGCGGCGGCGCTCTTGGCTGCTGCTGCTGGCCGCGCGAGGGAGAGCGAGGGGGAGGCAGAGGCGATGGAGTGAGGAGCAAGGGGCGCGCTGCGGCTTCCCTTCCAAGGCGCGGGCGCAGGAGTAGCGAGGGGAGGCGAGGCGCCGCCCACGCTGGCGCGTGCGTGGCGGGCACGTCGTGCCAAGGGTGGCCGTCCAGGTTTGTTTCTTTCTCTTTTTTTTTTGAATTAAAAACCCCAAATGCAAACTGTTTTGCTCTAAACCCCGAGATCCGTGCAGAATTAGCGAAAGCTCAAATTGAACGAAATGTTCCTCATAAAATTCTAAGCATTTCACGTATAGAAAGTTTTGTCTAGTTTGGCTCGGATCTGAAACTGCGATTGGTCGAAGCTAAACTAGTCCTGGGTCAAAGTAAACCCTAATTCAAACAAACTTCGAATTTTCGAACATGATCCACCCAAAATCACGCAACCGGCCTATAGAATCTTTTGCTCTACATGAAATTAGCTACACATTTTATGAAGAGTGCACACACATGCAAGATCTATAGCTATGACTTTTGAGCAAGACAAGATAAATTACTCTCACGGTCAAACAAGGTCAAACGAATTCAAACTAGCATTTTAAAATCAAATCAGAGAACATGACCATCATCAATTATGCTCTAACACCTCCTCTAAACATCGCTAAGAATAAATAAAAACTAAACAACTAATTATGCCAACATTTCACACATAAAATGACGAGGCAAAGCAAAACAAGCAATTTAAAACAATTTAAACAAGCAATTGGACTCTATCATTTCATGTGCATGATTGCATGTAACTAAATGATGATTATGCCCATGAAATGCATATGCTAATGACATGCTTAAAAACAGGTGTTACACTACCATCATCTAACCTATCCACCCTAACTTCCTATGTACCTTTCGTGTTGTTCCCCTTCATGTTTCGGTATGTAGGTCAACACAGAGATTTTCTATAGAATTCCAAGATTTCGCTATAAACAAGTGCTACTTTAAGGCCTATGACAAGCGATTCTTAGAAAAACTCTCTAATGGTCCACTTCTTGAAATTTATCTAGGGTGAGGCATTTGATTCCACAACCACGAAAAAAGTCTAGCTCGATTCTTTAGCCGGATTGGAAACTTCTCCTTGTTTTGAGTTCACGCTGAAATCAGCAGCAGCTAGTCCCTAATGTCACATCCGAAAAACATATATTAACGGTTGGGGAACGCAATGTAATTGATCCTACCATCATGTAACCTATCCACCCCTAAATTCCTATGTACCTTTCGTGCCGTCCCCTTCGTGTTTCTAAGACGTAGGTCAACACGTAGATTTTCGGTGGAATTCCAAGATTTCGCTCTAAAGAAGTGCTACTTTGAGGCCTATGACAAGTGATTCTTAGAAAAACTCTCTAAAGGTCCACTTCTTCAAATTTAGGTTATCTAGGGTAAGGCATTTGATTCCACAACCATGAAAAAAATCTAGCTCGATTCTTTGGTACGGATTAGAAACTTCTCTTTGTTTTGAGTTCGCACTGAAATCAGCACCAGCCAGTCCCTATTGTCACATCCGAAAACATATATTAATGGTTGGGGAACGCAATATAATTGATCCTACCATCATCTAACCTATCCACCCTAACTTCCTATATACCTTTCGTGTCGTTCCCTTCATGTTTCTGATGCGTAGGTTGAAAAACAGAGATTTTCGATGGAATTCCAAGATTTCACTCTAAACAAGTGCTACTTTGAGGCCTATGACAAGTGATTCTTAGAGAAACTCTCTAATGGCCCACTTCTTGAAATTTAGGTTATCTAGGGTGAGGCATTTGATTCCACAACCGCGAAAAAGTCTAGTGCGATTCTATCACCGGATTGGAAACTTCTCTTTGTTTTGAGCTCGCGCTGAAATCGCGCCCAGCCCCCCAATGTCACATCCGAAACATATATTAATGGTTGGGGAACGCAATGTAATTGATCCTACCATCATCTAACCTATCCACTCTAACTTCCTATATACCTTTCGTGTTGTTGCCCTTCGTGTTTCGGTACGTAGGTCAACACAGAGATCTTCGATGGAATTCCATGATTTCGCTCTAAACAAGTGCTAGTTTGAGGCCTATGACAAGTGATTCTTAAAAAAACTCTCTAATGGTCCACTTGTTCAAATTTAGGTTATCTAGGGTGAGGCATTTAATTCCACAACCGCGAAAAAGTCTAGCTCGATTCTTTAGCCGGATTGGAAACTTCTCTTGGTTTTGAGTTCGCGCTGAAATTAGCGCCAGCAGTCCCCAATGTCACATCCAGAAACATTTATTAACGGTTGGGGAACGCAATGTAATTGATCCTACCATCATCTAACCTATCCACCATAACTTCCTATGTGCCTTTCGTGTCGTCCCCCTTCGTGTTTCGGTACGTAGGTCAACACAGAGATTTTCGGTGGAATTCCAAGATTTTTCTCTAAACAAGTGCTACTTTGAGGCCTATGACAAGTGATTCTTAGAAAAACTCTCTAATGGTCCACTTCTTGAAATTTAGGTTATCTAGGGTGAGGCATTTGATTCCACAACCACGAAAAAGTCTAGCTCGATTCTCTGGCTGGATTAGAAACTTCTCTTTGTTTTGAGTTCGCGCTGAAATCAGCACCAACAGTCCCTAATGTCACATCCAGAAACATATATTAATGGTTAGAGAACACAATGTAATTGATCCTACCGTCATCTAACCTATCCACCCTAACTTCCTATGTTCCTTTTGTGTTGTTAACCTTCATGTTTCGGTTCGTAGGTCGAAACAGAGATTTTCGATGGAATTCCAAGATTTCACTCTAAACAAGTGCTACTTTGTGGCCTATCACAAGGGATTCTTAGTGAAACTCTCTAATGGCCCACTTCTTGAAATTTAGGTTATCTAGGGTGAGGCATTTGATTCCACAACCGCGAAAAAGTCTAGTGCGATTCTATCGCCGGATTGGAAACTTCTCTTTGTTTTGAGCTCGCGCTGAAATTAGCGCCAGCGGTCCCCAATGTCACATCCAGAAACATATATTAACGGTTGGGGAACGCAATGTAATTGATCCTACCATCATCTAACCTATCCACCCTAACTTCCTATATACCTTTCGTGTTGTTGCCCTTCCTGTTTCGGTACGTAGCTCAACACAGAGATTTTCGATGGAATTCCATGATTTCGCTCTAAACAAGTGCTAGTTTGAGGCCTATGACAAGTGATTCTTAAAAAAACTCTCTCGATGGTCCACTTCTTCAAATTTAGGTTATCTTGGGTGAAGCATTTGATTCCACAACCACGAAAAAGTCTAGCTCGATTCTTTAGCCGGATTGGAAACTTCTCTTGGTTTTGAGTTCGCTGAAATCAGCGGCAGCCGATCCCTAATGTCACATCCGAAACATATATTAACGGTTGGGGAACGTAATGTAATTAATCCTTACATCATGTAACCTATCCACCCTAACTTCCTATGTAGCTTTCATGTCGTTCCCCATCTTGTTTCGGTGCGTAGGCCGACCACGAGAGATTTTCGATGGAATTCCAAGATTTCGCTCTAAACAAGTGCTACTTTGAGGCCTATGACAAGTGATTCTTACAAAAACTCTCTAATGGTCCACTTATTCATCTAGGGTGAGACATTTGATTCCACAACCGCGAAAAAGTCTAGTGCGATTCTATCGCGGATTGAAAACTTCTCTTTGTTTTGAGCTCACAAAATTAGCACCAGTCCCCAATGTCACATCCGAAACATTTATTAACGGTTGGGGGAACGCAATGTAATTGATGCTACCATCATCTTACCTATCCACCCTAACTTCCTATGTACCTGTCGTGTTGTTCCCCATCGTGTTTCGGTACGTAGGTCAACACAGAGATTTTCTATGGAATTCCAAGATTTCACTCTAAACAAGTGCTACTTTGAGCCTATGACAAGTGATTCTTAGAAAAACTCTCTAATGGTCCACTTCTTGAAATTTATCTAGGGTGAGGCATTTGATTCCACAACCACGAAAAAAAAAGTCTAGCTCGATTCTTTAGCCGGATTGGAAACTTCTCTTGGTTTTGAGTTCGCGCTGAAATCACAGCCAGCCAGATCCCTAATGTCACATCCGAAACATATATTAACGGTTGGGGAACGTAATGTAATTAATCCTTACATCATGTAACCTATCCACCCTAACTTCCTATGTAGCTTTCATGTCGTTCCCCATCTTGTTTTTGATGCACGTAGGCCGACCGCGTAGATTTTCGATGGAATTCCAAGATTTCGCTCTAAAACAAGTGCTACTTTGAGGCCTATGACAAGTGATTCTTACAAAAACTCTCTAATGGTCCACTTATTCATCTAGGGTGAGACATTTGATTCCACAACCGCGAAAAAGTCTAGTGCGATTCTATCGCGGATTGGAAACTTCTCTTTGTTTTGAGCTCACAATGAAATTAGCACCAAGGAATCCCCAATGTCACATCCGAAACATTTATTAACGGTTGGGGAACGCAATGTAATTGATGCTACCATCATCTTACCTATCCACCCTAACTTCCTATGTACACTATCGTGTTGTTCCCCATCGTGTTTCTATGCACGTAGGTCAACACGAAGATTTTCTATGGAATTCCAAGATTTCACTCTAAACAAGTGCTACTTTGAGCCTATGACAAGTGATTCTTAGAAAAACTCTCTAATGGTCCACTTCTTGAAATTTATCTAGGGTGAGGCATTTGATTCCACAACCACGAAAAAAGTCTAGCTCGATTCTTTAGCCGGATTGGAAACTTCTCTTTGTTTTGAGTTCGATTTGAAATCAGCGGCGGCGATCCCTAATGTCACATCCAAACATATATTAACGGTTGGGGAACGCAATGTAATTGATCCTACCATCATGTAACCTATCCACTCTAAATTCCTATGTACCTTTCGTACCGTCCCCCTTCGTGTTTTGATGACGTAGGTCAACACGAGATTTTCGGTGGAATTCCAAGAGTTCGCTCCAAAGAAGTGCTACTTTGAGGCCTATGACAAGTGATTCTTAGAAAAACTCTCTAAAGGTCCACTTCTTCAAATTTAGGTTATCTAGGGTGAGGCATTTGATTCCACAACCACGAAAAAATCTAGCTCGATTCTTTGGTTTGGATTAGAAACTTCTCTTTGTTTTGAGTTCGCAATGAAATCAGCACCGCCAAATCCCTAATGTCACATCCGAAAACATATATTAATGGTTGGGGAACGCAATGTAATTGATCCTACCATTATCTAACCTATCCACCCTTACTTCCTATATACCTTTCGTGTCGTTCCCCTTCATGTTTCGGTACGTAGGTCGAAACAGAGATTTTCGATGGAATTTCAAGATTTCACTCTAAACAAGTGCTACTTTGAGGCCTATGACAAGTGATTCTTAGAGAAACTCTCTAATGGCCCACTTCTTGAAATTTAGGTTATCTAGTGTGAGGCATTTGATTCCACAACCGCGAAAAGTCTAGTGCGATTCTATCGCGGATTGGAAACTTCTCTTTGTTTTGAGCTCACAAAAATCAGCGCCGGCTAGCTTCCCAATGTCACATCGAAAACATATATTAATGGTTGGGGAACGCAATATAATTGATCCTACCATCATCTAACCTATCCACTCTAACTTCCTATATACCTTTCGTGTTGTTGCCCTTCGTGTTTCGGTACGTAGGTCAACACAGAGATCTTCGATGGAATTCCATGATTTCGCTCTAAACAAGTGCTAGTTTGAGGCCTATGACAAGTGATTCTTAAAAAAACTCTCTAATGGTCCTCTTGTTCAAATTTAGGTTATCTAGGGTGAGGCATTTAATTCCACAACCGCGAAAAAAAAAGTCTAGTGCGATTCTATCGCCGGATTGGAAACTTCTCTTTGTTTTGAGTTCGCGCCGAAATTAGCGCCCGGCTAGCCCCCAATGTCACATCCGAAACATTTATTAATGATTGGGGAACGCAATGTAATTGATCCTACCATCATCTAACCTATGCACCATAACTTCCAGTGTACCTTTCGTGTTGTTCCCCTACTTGTTTCTGTACATAGGTCAACACAGAGATTTTCGATGGAATTCCAAGATTTCGCTCTAAACAAGTGCTTTGCTTTGAGGCCTATGACAAGTGATTCTTATAAAAACTCTCTAACGGCCCAGTTCTTGAAATTTAGGTTATCTAGGGTGAGGCATTTGATTCCACAACCGCGAAAAAGCCTAGTGCGATTCTATCGCCGGATTGGAAACTTCTCTTTGTTTTGAGATCGCGCTGAAATCAGCGCAGCAGTCCCCAATGTCACATCCAGATACATATATTAATAGTTGGGGAACACAATGTAATTGATCCTACCATCATCTAACCTACCCACCCTAACTTCCTATGTGCCTTTCGTGTCGTCCCCCTTCGTGTTTTGGTACGTAGGTCAACACAGAGATTTTCGGTGGAATTCCAAGATTTTTCTCTAAACAAGTGCTACTTTGAGGCCTATGACAAGTGATTCTTAGAAAAACTCTCTAATGGTCCACTTCTTGAAATTTTGGTTATCTAGGGTGAGGCATTTGATTCCACAACCACGAAAAAGTCTAGCTCGATTCTCTGGCTGGATTAGGAACTTCTCTTTGTTTTGAGTTCGCGCTGAAATCAGCACCAGCAGTCTCTAATGTCACATCCAGAAACATATATTAATGGTTAGAGAACACAATGTAATTGATCCTACCATCATCTAACCTATCCACCCTAACTTCCTATGTTCCTTTTGTGTTGTTCCCCTTCATGTTTTGGGTTCAGTAGGTCAAAACAGAGATTTTCGATGGAATTCCAAGATTTCACTCTAAACAAGTGCTACTTTGTGGCCTATCACAAGGGATTCTTAGAGAAACTCTCTAATGGCCCACTTCTTGAAATTTAGGTTATCTAGGGTGAGGCATTTGATTCCATAACCGCGAAAAAGTCTAGTGCGATTCTATCGCCGGATTGGAAACTTCTCTTTGTTTTGAGCTCACAATGAAATTAGCGCCCGGTCCCCAATGTCACATCCGAAACATATATTAACGGTTGGGGGAACGCAATGTAATTGATCCTACCATCATCTAACCTATCCACCCTAACTTCCTATATACCTTTCGTGTTGTTGCCCTTCCTGTTTCGATGCGTAGGTCAACACGAGAGATTTTCGATGGAATTCCATGATTTCGCTCTAAACAAGTGCTAGTTTGAGGCCTATGACAAGTGATTCTTAGAAAAACTCTCTGATGGTCCACTTCTTCAAATTTAGGTTATCTTGGGTGAAGCATTTGATTCCACAACCGCAAAAAAGTCTAGCTCAATTCTTTAGCCGGATTGGAAACTTCTCTTGGTTTTGAGTTCGCTTGAAATCAGCAGCCAGCCGATCCCCTAATGTCACATCCGAAACATATATTAACGGTTGGGGAACGTAATGTAATTAATCCTACCATCATGTAACCTATCCACCCTAACTTCCTATGTAGCTTTTATGTCGTTTCCCCATCTTGTTTTTCGATGACGTAGGCCGACATACGAGATTTTTCGATGGAATATTCAAAGATTTCGCTCTAAACAAGTGCTACTTTGAGGCCTATGACAAGTGATTCTTACAAAAACTCTCTAATGGTCCACTTATTCATCTTGGGTGAGACATTTGATTCCACAACCGCGAAAAAGTCTAGTGCGATTCTATCGCCGGATTGGAAACTTCTCTTTGTTTTGAGCTCGCGCTGAAATTAGCACCAGCAGTCCCCAATGTCACATCCAGAAACATTTATTAACGGTTGGGGAACGCAATGTAATTGATCCTACCATCATCTTATCTATCCACCCTAACTTCCTATGTACCTATCGTGTTGTTCCCCATCGTGTTTCGGTACGTAGGTCAACACAGAGATTTTCTATGGAATTTCAAGATTTCGCTCTAAACAAGTGCTACTTTGAGCCTATGACAAGTGATTCTTAGAAAAACTCTCTAATGGTCCACTTCTTGAAATTTATCTAGGGTGAGGCATTTGATTCCACAACCACGAAAAAAAAGTCTAGCTCGATTCTTTAGCCGGATTGGAAACTTCTCTTTGTTTTGAGTTCGCGAAAATCAGGCGGCCAGCGATCCCCTAATGTCACATCCGAAAACATATATTAACGGTTGGGGAACGCAATGTAATTGATCCTACCATCATGTAACCTATCCACCCTAAATTCCTATGTATCTTTTCGTGCCGTCCCCCTTCGTGTTTTGATGCGTAGGTCAACACGTAGATTTTTATTGGAATTCCAAGAGTTCGCTCCAAAGAAGTGCTACTTTGAGGCCTATGACAAGTGATTCTTAGAAAAACTCTCTAAAGGTCCACTTCTTCAAATTTAGGTTATCTAGGGTGAGGCATTTGATTCCACAACCACGAAAAAATCTAGCTCGATTCTTTGGTTTGGATTAGAAACTTCTCTTTGTTTTGAGTTCGCTGAAATCAGCACCGGCCAGTCCCTAATGTCACATCCGAAACATATATTAATGGTTGGGGAACGCAATGTAATTGATCCTACCATTATCTAACCTATCCACCCTAACTTCCTATATACCTTTAGGTGTCGTTCCCCTTCATGTTTCTGGTATGTAGGTCGAAAAATGATTTTTCGATGGAATTTCAAGATTTCACTCTAAACAAGTGCTACTTTGAGGCCTATGACAAGTGATTCTTAGAGAAACTCTCTAATGGCCCACTTCTTGAAATTTAGGTTTTCTAGGGTGAGGCATTTGATTCCACAACCGCGAAAAAAGTCTAGTGCGATTCTATCGCGGGATTGAAAACTTCTCTTTGTTTTTATTTCTTTGAAATCAGCGCCCGAAGATCCCCAATGTCACATCCGAAAACATATATTAACGGTTGGGGAACGCAATGTAATTGATCCTACCATCATCTAACCTATCCACCCTAACTTCCTATATACCTTTTTAATGTTGTTGCCCTTCGTGTTTGATGCGTAGGTCAACACGTAGATTTTCGATGGAATTCCATGATTTTGCTCTAAACAAGTGCTAGTTTGAGGCCTATGACAAGTGATTCTTACAAAAACTCTCTAATGGTCCACTTGTTCAAATTTAGGTTATATAGGGTAAGGCATTTGATTCCACAACCGTGAAAAAGTCTAGTGCGATTCTATCCCCGGATTGGAAAATTCTCTTTGTTTTGAGTTCGCGCTGAAATTAGCGCCAGCGGTCCCCAATGTCACATCCAGAAACATATATTAATAGTTGGGGAATGCAATGTAATTGATCCTACCATAACCTATCCACCCTAACTTCCTGTGTAACTTTCATGTTGTTCCCCTACTTGTTTTACGTACATAGGTCAACACGAGAGATTTTTATGTTGATGGAATTCCAAGATTTCGCTCTAAACAAGTGCTACTTTGAGGCCTATGATAAGTGATTCTTATAAAAACTCTCTAACGGCCCAATTCTTGAAATTTAGGTTATCTAGGGTGAGGCATTTGATTCCACAACCGCGAAAAAGCCTAGTTGAAATCTCTTGTTCGGTTTTGGAAATTGATGATACACTTGTGGGACTAATCCTTTGCTCTAAGTGTTGACTATGAGATAGGATTAGTTGGATGACAAGGAGCATGATGATCATGAACATGGACAATGATGGTGGATATGATGGATCATCAAGCTCGGTGATCGGCTTGAGAGGAACCCGGGAGATCAAGGCAAAGGTATCTTGATAGGGTTTTCCTTTCGGTGATCAAGACACGATAGAGCGTGTGATCACATTATAGGATAGATAGCTGACTATCAAGAGGGGATGCCGCGACAATCCTTTGGTGAAGTGCTTCTAGGTCCAATTGACTTGCATATGCATTTAGGATTGAGAGCACTAACTTCGTTCTTGTCTAACCGATCGCGTCATGCTAACACAAGTGCTCATCGGACACATTCGAAGTGTTGGCAACTCAAGACAAGAAGCGAAACTTGGAAAGATGGAAAGACGACGACGCAGTGATGAAGAGGAATGTTTTGTACTGCGCCGGGACGCTGGGCGGCCGCGCTGGCGTGCGGCGCGCGGTCTAAACATTCAAATCGGGCGCGGACGCGTCCGGCGGCTTGCGCCCGACGCCCCAAACCAGTCGTGCGTCCGCGCAGGTGAAGAAATCATCGTCGAGAAGTTTTCAACAGCGCTGGGCGGCGCTGGCGCGTCCGGCGCGCGCCCGTCTGCAGATCCGAGAGAGCATGTTGGGGAGGCCCCCACCGGGCCGCTGCCGCTGGCGTCCGGCGGGCGCTGGCTCTGGCGCGGTCTGTCGGGACCGCTGGCGCGTCGGCGTAAACAACTCGGCGCGCGTCCGGCCGCAGGCGAAGAGAAGGGATGTTTTGGACCAACGGCTCTATTTCGACTTGGGGTCTATATATAGTGCCATGGCCGGTCCATTTGACTCTCTCTTGCACATTTCAACAGCCTAACTTATTTGTGAGCTTGTGAGACTCCTCTCCACTCATCCCCTCACTCTAACTTCGAATCTTGAGTGAGATTGAGAGTGATAGAAGTGCATTGCTTGATTAGTCTTGCATCTAGAGGCACTTCATCCTTGGAGAAGCTGCGGGATCTTGTTTCTCTTGGGAATTTGCTTGGTTCCCTAGCGGCTTGGAGCAAGAGGCGGTGTTGAGCTCGATTGGAGCTTGTTCGAGGCCACACCGGTGGTGATTGTGAGGGGTCGTTCCTTACCCCGCGAGAGATTCGCGAAAAGGAGCACTAGTGGATTGCTCGTGGGCTTGTTGGACCCTCTCTTGTGATCGTTTGCTTTGAGCTCCCATAGGGGATTTGGCACCGGCCATTAAGCTTAGCATACGTCAAGTGAGTGTGTCGCCACAACGGAGACTTAGCGTCTTGGGCAAACCACGTGAACCTCGGTGAAAAATCATCGTGTCACTTGTTCTTGCTCGTTGGAGATTTCTTGGTGATCACGGTGATTGGCTTCAACCTCGACACTACACCGGTGGTATTGTATTCTAGCACCTCTTGCATTACTTTGGTAGCATATCTTGTTAGGGTGCTAGTTAGTTATCTTGCTAGGTTGTTTAGCTTGCTTAGCCTTGTTAGCTCCTAGGAGTAGAATTAGTTAGTCTTGCTTGTTCACCTAGGAGTAAACTAGCGACATAGCCGTTGTGTGGATTAGAGACAATTGAATTGACTTGTGGCTTGCTTAGGTAATTCGTAGCACCGCTTATTTAGCTTCACCATCTTATTGTCTAATCCGGTTGTTTAGCGTTGTTGCAAGAATTTTTAATAGGCTATTCACCCCCCCCCTCTAGCCATTAGGACCTTTCAAGTGGTATCAAAGCAAGGTACCGTTATTTGAGTGGCTTAACATCCTACGGTGACAAAATGGCAATGACTTTTCATGTCAACAACACCAAGAAGGCGCCACCTTTCGATGGCACCAACTTTGCCTATTGGAAGGTGAAGATGACCGCACACCTCAAGTCAATCAATAGAGAAGTGTGGGTGGTGACCGAGAACAAGTTTGAGGTGGCAAAGCCAAATGAGCTAACCGCGGCCGAAGAAAAGAAGCTATATGCCAATGATGTGGCCGTGAGTGCTTTTCATGAGGCATTCAATGATAGAGTGTTTGAGCAAGTCAAGTCACTCACCGTTGCCCATGAGATTTGGAAGAAGCTAGAAGAGTGCTATGAAGGCACCGAAGGCGTCAAGCAAGCAAAGGCCTATATCAAGCTTGAGCAATTCAATAGCTTCAAGATGGAAGAAGATGAGACCGTGCTGGAGATGTTTCACCGCCTGCAAGTGTTGGTGAATGATCTCAATGCTCTAGGAGAAGAGATCAAGGACAAGACCTTCAACATGAAGTTCTTGAGGTGCTTGCCCGAGCGGTTTGGGATGTTCATCACCGTGCTAGTGAGGTCAAACTTGAAGGATTTGACTCCCAACCAATTGCTTGATGAGGTGATGACTGATGATTCATATAGAGATGACAAGAAGAAGCAAGAACTCATCAACAAGGCAAACAAGAAGGTCAAGGAAGAAGAAAAGAAAGAGGACAAGAAGAGCTTGGCACTCAAGGCAAGCTCATCATCCAAGGGCAAGAAGAAGAAGGAAGAATCAAGTGATGAAGAGGATGGCACTTCTACAAGTGGAAGTGAAATGGATGAGCAAATGGCTCTCTTTGTGAGGAGATTGGGAAAGTTTGTGAAGAAGAACTACATCTCCAAGAACAAGAAGAAGCAATCATCCAAGAAGAAGACCAAGGATGGCAAGAATGAAGGCAACATGACATGCTTTCGGTGTCATGATGATTGTCACTTGATTGCCGAGTGCCCATATGATAGTGATGATGAGAAGGGCATCAAGAAAGCAAGAAAGAAGAATGATGCCAAGAATGAGAAGGAGAAGAAGCCTAAGAAGAAGAATGAGTCACATGTGGCTATGTGGGATAGTGATGGCTCATCCTCCTCAAGTGATGAAGAAGAGGAGAAGAAGAACAAGAAGAAGGGACAAGCTCACCTTGCTATGCATGACAAGATCTCCCTCTTCGACACTCCTTCCTCATGCTTCATGGCTAATGCCACCAAGGTACAATCTATCACTAGTGATGATGATGATGATAGTGATAGTGATAGTGATGATGAGGAGCAAACACTCACTAGGGAAGAATTGCAAAGCATGCTTGATGATTGCATTGTCATGTTCAAGCAAAGTAGGAAGGAATGCAAGGGCTTGCGTAAGGAAACAAAGAGCCTTAAGCAAGAACTTGATGAGCTTCAGGCATCTTATGAGAGTCTAGAGGTAGACCATAAGAAGCTTGAAAAATCTCATTCTAAGTTAGAGAAAGCTCATTCCTCTCTACTTAATGAGCACAAGTTGTGCTTAGTGGTTGAAAATGTTGATACATGCAATGCTAGCATCATGTGTGACATTCTTGTTGATGAATCAACCCCCAAATGTGAGACCTCCACTAGCTCTATCACTAGCATATCCATCTCTAGTGAAGATAATGACAACCCTATGCTTATTTATGAGAATGCTTGTTTAAAGAGGGAAGTAAAGGAGCTCAATCACACCTTGGCTAAGGCCTATGGTGGTGAGGACCGCTTGCTTATGTGCTTGGGTAGCCAAAGGGCATCCTTATACAAGGAGGGCTTAGGCTATATCCCCAAGAAAGGCAAGGCCGCCTATGTGACTCACAAAACTCGTTTTGTGAAAAGCAATGGTAGCTATTGCAAAGCTTGCAAGCAAGTTGGTCATGTGGAGCAAAAGTGCATGAACAAGAGGACCAATGTTTCTTCCATCAAGCTTGATCATTCATATATGCTTGTGAAGAAGAACAATGGTACTTTTGTAATGGCAATAGGAATGATATTAACTCCTATTTATTTATTATCTATGTTACGCCAAATGTTCTATGGATACAAGCTATTTCATGTTCCAAACAAAAAAATTTTGTAGATTCTGGACCACGGGGAACTCTTTCTTTTAATCTGTATCTTTTTACCAGTAATAGGAATTGGTATTTATCCAGATTTTGTTCTCTCTCTATCCGTTGATAGGGTAGAGGTTCTATTATCCAATTATTATACTAAATAGGATTTTATTTTTTTAACCAGTCCGCTCTATATTCCAGTGGAAAAATACAAAATTAAGAAAAAAGTAATAGGTACATTGGTACACCATGGATGGGCTCAAAGAAGAAAGCCATTTGGGTACCAAAGGCCTTGGTGACTAACCTTGAAGGACCCAAGCAACATTGGGTACCTAAGAAGAATTGATCTTATTTTGTAGGTCAATTACCGTGCTTGGGAGGAGAGTATTGGATAATGGATAGTGGGTGCACTCAACACATGACCGGGGATTCTCATATGTTCAAGTCAATTAGCATCAAGGGCATTGATGAGTATGAGTCAATCACATTTGGCAATGACAAGAAAGGCAATGTGTTGGGGCTAGGCAAGATTGCTATCACTCAAAGGAAGCCAAATTGATAACATGTCTACTCTCAAAGGCTAGCAAGGGTTGGTTGTGGCATAGAAGGCTTGGTCATGTTGGGATGAAGCAATTGAATAAGTTAGTGAAGGATGACTTGGTTAGAGGCTTGAGTGATGTCAAGTTTGAGAAGAACAAACCTTGTGGAGCATGTCAAGCCGGCAAGCAACATGGCAATGCACATCCATCCAAGAGCACAATGAGTACAAGCAAGGCAGTTGAGTTGTTGCCAATGGACTTGTTTGGGCCAACAACATACACTAGCATTGGTGGCAACAAGTATGGTTTTGTCATAGTGGATGACTACACTAGATACACATGGGTGTTCTTTCTTCATGACAAGAGTGATGTATTTGAGCTATTCAAGACATTTGTGAAGAGAGTTCAAAATGAGTTTGAGACATCCATCAAGAAGATTAGAAGTGATAATGGGAGTGAATTCAAGAATACAAGAATTGAAGAGTTGTGTGATGAGCTTGGAATTGGACATCAATTCTCACCAACCTACACTCCTCAATCAAATGGTGTAGTTGACAGGGAAGAATAGAACCTTGATTGAAATGGCAAGATCAATGCTTAGTGAGTACAATGTTAGCCATTCCTTTTGGGCGAAGCAATCAACACGGCTTGCTATTGTAGCAACCGACTCTATTGCCATGGGATGCTTGGCAAGACACCTTATGAGTTGCTCAATGGAAGGAAGCCCAACATTGGTTACTTTAGAGTCTTTGGATGCAAATGCTACAAAGGCACAAGATTGGGCAAGTTTGACAGAAAGTGTGATGAAGGATTCCTAGTTGGATATTCAACCACAAGCAAAGCATATAGAGTTTGGAACTTGGGTAGTGGCAAACTTGAAGAAGTCCATGATGTGGAATTTGATGAAACCCAAGGCTCTCAAAAAATGAAGTTGAAAATCATGATGATGTGAGTGGTTCCAACTTGGAGAATGCCATGAGAAACATGGATATTGGTGACATTCGGCCAAGGCAAGTTGATGATGATGATGACACTCCATTGCCTACCACTACCATTGAGATCAATGCAAATGAAGCAAGCACTAGTGGTACTCAAGATGAAGATCAAGAGCAACAAGCTAGTCCAACTCCTCATCCTAGTCATCAAGTGCAAGTGATGCAACCATCCAACATAGCAAGAGATCATCCAATTGATCAAATTGTCGGTGACATCAATAGTGGAGTGGTTACTAGAAGAAGATTGGCATCTTTTTGTGCTCACCATGCCTTTGTAGCACAAGAAGAACCGGAGAACATTGAAAAGGCACTAAAGAAGGAAGATTGGGTCAATGCCATGCATGAAGAGCTCAACAACTTCAAGAGGAATGATGTATGGGAATTGGTGGAAAGGCCAAAGGACAATAATGTGATTAGAACCAAGTGGGTCTTCAAGAACAAGCAAGATCAAGATGGAATTGTTGTTAGAAACAAGGCAAGGCTAGTAGCTCAAGGGTACGCTCAAGTAGAGGGTCTTGACTTTGGAGAGACCTATGCACCTTGCTAGACTTGAAGCAATTAGAATCTTGCTTGCTTATGCATGTGCTCATGACACCAAGCTCTATCAAATGGATCTGAAGAGTGCATTCTTGAATGGCTTCATCAATGAATTGGTGTATGTTGAACAACCACCGGGCTTTGAAGATGACAAGTATCCCAACCATGTGTACAAGTTGAAGAAAGCTTTGTATGGATTGAAATAAGCACCTAGAGCATGGTATGAGAGGTTGAGAGATTTTCTCTCTCTAAAGGGTTCAAGATGGGCAAGGTGGACACCACTCTCTTCACCAAGAAGATTGGCAAAGACTTGTTTGTGTTGCAAATCTATGTTGATGACATTATCTTTGGGTCAACCAACCAAGAGTTTTGTGAGGAGTTTGCTAAGATGATGGCCAATGAGTCTGAAATGTCAATGCTTGGAGAGTTCACATTCTTCCTTGGACTTCAAATCAAGCAATTGAAGAATGGCACATTCATTAGTCAAGGCAAGTACATCAAGGACATGATCAAGAAGTTTGATCTATAAGATGCCAAGTCAATGTCCACACCAATGGCAACCAATGGAAGCTTAGACCCCAACCCTAGTGGCAACGTGGTTGAACAAAAGAAATATCGGTCCATGATTGGTAGTTTGCTCTATGCAACCGCATCAAGACCGGACATTGCATTTAGTGTGGGCATGTGTGCTAGATATCAATCCGACCCAAGAGAAAGTCACCTCAAGGCAACAAAGAGGATTGTGAGGTACTTGAAGGGCACACAAGATGTTGGACTATGGTATCCAAAGGGATCCAAGTTTGATTTGATTGGATATTCTGTTCCGACTATGGAGGGTGCAAGATCAATAGAATGAGCACAAGTGGCACATGTCAATTCCTTGGAAGGTCACTAGTATCATGGTCTTCAAAGAAGCAAAATAGTGTTGCTCTCTCAACCGCCGCCGAATACATTAGTGCGGGAAGTTGTTGCACTCAATTGCTTTGGATAAGGTCAACATTGAAGGATTTTGGATTCAAATTTGACAAGGTTCCATTGTATTGTGACAATGAAAGTGCAAGGAAGATGACCCAAAATCCGGTTCAACATCCAAGAACAAAGCATATTGACATAAGACACCACTTCATAAGAGATCATCAACAAAAGGGTAACATTTGTATCATGGGCATTGGCACCGAAGATCAACTAGCCGACATATTCACCAAGCCACTTGATGAGATGAGATTTTGCATGCTAAAGGGAGAATTGAACATTATTGACTTCTCCAACTTGAGTTGATGCACCCCACTTATATGATATGCCTCTCTTTCGACAAACCCCAAGGTAAAAAGTTGGTTGTCATGGCACTCATATATGCTAAGGACTTGTTAGTGCATCTAGACATCATGCATGCTTAATAGGCTCATTCATGAAAAATAAAATGATTTCAATGTATGTATGGCACCACTATAGCTTTGAATGGTTCTATGAACTAGTGGTGGTATATGACATGTTTATGTGCTTGCAATCCTAGTGTCAACTCTAGAAAATGCGCTATTGATGTGTATTCTAACATGGTGCAAGATAACCCTTATGTATATGAGGTGTGAAAAAGCTTGCCCTTGGTTCAAACTTGAATACATGGAAAGGCAAGTGATCTAGATGAGACCACATGTGATACTTTGATTGACTTGATTTCTCTCATTTACACCTTTTTTGGTGATTGTTGACAAAGGGGAGAAATAAGTCACAAAGATGTTGGAAAGGATCACACAAATAGGGGAGCAAGCTCATAGACTATTTGTGCATTTGTATGTGCATGATCATAATGAAATGTTGCATTGGCAATCTAAATTCAATATTCATGATTGCTTGGTGTATGCTAGTTTTTGAAAAATGATTGGTGTATTGACCAACTAGCATGCATAGGATGTATCTAGACAAAGCTCACATTTTAGCCTATAATGTTGATCTCATGGGGTATGTTGAGTTTTGATGATTGTCTAGTTACATTGATGCTAAGGACTCCGATGGTTTCACGCTTCAAAGGTCCAATTCTAGAACCTTAGCATCTCTTTTGGTACTAGTATCTCTCCCCAAGATTTCTATCCATACATATGTACCAACTTGATCCAAACACATGGAAGCACATATGTAGGGGGAGCTACTACTACCAAAACCGAACCTTGAAATGATTGTCCAATCCTTGATTCATAATCAAAATGCTATGGGCAAGCAATTCAAGTTCAATTGAATTTTATTTCAAATCTTTGTGAGTTTGGTTGTCATCAATTACCAAAAAGGGGGAGATTGAAATCTCTTGTTTGGTTTTGGAAATTGATGACACACTTGTGGGACTAATCCTTTGCTCTAAGTGTTGACTATGAGATAGGATTAGTTGGATGACAAGGAGCATGATGATCATGAACATGGACGATGATGGTGGACATGATGGATCGTCAAGCTCGGTGATCGGCTTGAGAGGAACCCGGAGATCAAGGCAAAGGTATCTTGATAGGGTTTTTCCTTTCGGTGATCAAGACACGATAGAGCGTGTGATCACATTATAGGATAGATAGCCGACTATCAAGAGGGATGCCGCGACAATCCTTTGGTGAAGTGCTTCTAGGTCCAATTGACCCGCATATGCATTTAGGATTGAGAGCACTAACTTCGTTCTTGTCTAACCGATCGCGTCATGCTAACACAAGTGCTCATGGGACACATTCAAGTGTTGGCAACTCAAGACAAGAAGCGAAAACTTGGAAAGATGGAAAGACGACGACGTAGTGATGAAGAGGAATGTTTTGTCTTTGCGTCGGACGCCGGCCACCGGGCGCCAAAGCGCGATGTAAACATTCAAATCGGGCGCGCCCGACGCGTCCGGCGGCTTGCGCTGACGCGGCCCAAACCAGATCCATCGCCCGCGCGCGGTGAAGAAATCGCGTCGAGAAGCTTTCAAAATACCGACGCAGTCTGGCGCGTCCGGCGCGCGCGTCGCCGATCGTCGAGCATGTTGCGAGGCCCCCCCGCCGACGCAGCGCTGGCGCGCATCGGCGGCGCTTCTTGCGTAGTGTCGGGGACCGCTGGCGCGTCCGGCACAGAGCACCGGCGCGTCCGGCGCAGCGGCGAAGGGATGTTTTGGACCAACGGCTCTATTTCGACTTGGGGTCTATATATAGTGCCATGGCCAGTCCATTTGACTCTCTCTTGCACATTTCAATAGCCTAACTCATTTGTGAGCTTGTGAGACTCCTCTCCACTCATCCCCTCACTCTAACTTCGAATCTTGAGTGAGATTGAGAGTGATAGAAGTGCATTGCTTGATTAGTCTTGCATCTAGAGGCACTTCATCCTTGGAGAAGCTGCGGGATCTTGTTTCTCTTGGGAATTTGCTTGGTTCCCTAGCGGCTTGGAGCAAGAGGCGGTGTTGAGCTCGATTGGAGCTTGTTCGAGGCCACACCGGTGGTGATTGTGAGGGGTCGTTCCTTACCCCGCGGGAGATTCGCGAAAGGAGCACTAGTGGATTCCTCGTGGCTTGCTGGACCCTCTCTTGTGATCGTTTGCTTGAGCTCCCATAGGGGATTTGGCACCGGCCATTAAGCTTAGCATACGTCAAGTGAGTGTGTCGCCACAACGGGGACTTAGCGCGTCTTGGCAAGCACGTGAACCTCGGTGAAAAATCATCGTGTCACTTGTTCTTGCTCGTTGGAGATTTCTTGGTGATCACGGTGATTGGCTTCAACCTCGACACTACACCGGTGGTATTGTATTCTAGCACCTCTTGCATTACTTTGGTAGCATATCTTGTTAGGGTGCTAGTTAGTTATCTTGCTAGGTTGTTTAGCTTGCTTAGCCTTGTTAGCTCCTAGGAGTAGAATTAGTTAGTCTTGCTTGTTCACCTAGGAGTAAACTAGCGACATAGCCGTTGTGTGGATTAGAGACAATTGAATTGACTTGTGGCTTGCTTAGGTAATTCGTAGCACCGCTATTTAGCTTCGCCATCTTATTGTCTAATCCGGTTGTTTAGTGTTGTTGCAAGAATTTTTAATAGGCTATTCACCCCCTCTAACCATTAGGACCTTTCACTAGTGTGATTCTATCGTCGGATTGAAACTTACATTTGTTTTGAGATCACAATGAAAAATCAAGTAGCTAGCCCCCAATGTCACATCCGATACATATATTAATAGTTGGGGAATGCAATGTAATTGATCCTACCATCATCTAACCTATCCACCCTAACTTCCTATGTGCCTTTAAATGTCGTCCCCCCTAGGTGTTTCTGATGCGTAGGTCAACACAGAGATTTTCGGTGGAATTCCAAGATTTTTCTCTAAACAAGTGCTACTTTGAGGCCTATGACAAGTGATTCTTAGAAAAACTCTCTAATGGTCCACTTCTTGAAATTTAGGTTATCTAGGGTGAGGCATTTGATTCTACAACCACGAAAAAGTCTAGCTCGATTCTTTGGTTTGGATTAGAAACTTCTCTTTGTTTTGAGTTCGCACAAATCAGCACCCCGGCGATCCCTAATGTCACATCCGAAACATATATTAATGGTTGGGGAACACAATGTAATTAATCCTACCATCATCTAACCTATCCACCCTAACTTCCTATGTTCCTTTTGTGTTGTTCCCCTTCATGTTTCGATGCGTAGGTCTAAAATGAGAGATTTTAATGGAATTCTAAGATTTCACACTAAACAAGTGCTACTTTGTGGATTATGACAAGTGATTCTTAGAGAAACTCTCTAATGACCCACTTCTTAAAATTTAGGTTATCTAGGGTGAGGCATTTGATTCCACAACCGCTTGAAAAAGTCTAGTGCGATTCTATCGCGGATTGAAAAATTCTCTTTGTTTTGAGCTCGCGCTAAAATTAGCGCCAAAGAGATCCCCAATGTCACATCTAGAAACATTTATTCACGGTTGGGGAATGCAATGTAATTGATCCTACCATCATCTAACCTATCCACCCTAACTTCCTATGTACCTTTCGTGTTGTTCCCCTTCGTGTTTCTATGCGTAGGTCAACACGAGAGATTTCTATGGAATTCCAAGATTTCGCTCTAAACAAGTGCTACTTTGAGGCCTATGACAAGTGATTCTTAGAAAAACTCTCTAACGGTCCACTTCTTGAAATTTATCTAGGGTGAGGCATTTGATTCCACAAGCACGAAAAAGTCTAGCTCGATTCTTTAGCCTGGATTGGAAACTTCTCTTTGTTTTGAGTTCGCGGTGAAATCAGCAGCCAGCCCGATCCCTAATGTCACATCCGAAAACATATATTAACGGTTGGGGAACGCAATGTAATTGATCCTACCATCATATAACCTATCCACCCTAAATTCCTATGTACCTTTCATGCCGTCCCCTTCGTTTTTTCGATGCGTAGGTCAACACGTAGATTTTCGGTGGAATTCCAAGATTTCGCTCTAAAGAAGTGCTACTTTGAGGCCTATGACAAGTGATTCTTAGAAAAACTTTCTAAAGATCCACTTCTTCAAATTTAGGTTATCTAGGGTGAGGCATTTGATTCCACAACCATGAAAAAATCTAGCTCGATTCTTTGGTACGGATTAGAAACTTCTCTTTGTTTTGAGTTCGCTACGAAATTAGCGCCCGGCCGATCCCAAATGTCACATCCGAAACATATATTAACGGTTGGGGAACGCAATGTAATTGATCCTACCATCATCTAACCTATCCACCCTAACTTCCTATATACCTTTCGTGTTGTTGCCCTTCGTGTTTTGGTACGTAGGTCAACACAGAGATTTTCGATGGAATTGCATGATTTCGCTCTAAACAAGTGCTAGTTTGAGGCCTACGACAGGTGATTCTTAGAAAAACTCTCTGATCGTCCAATTCTTCAAATTTAGGTTATCTAGGGTGAGGCATTTGATTCCACAACCGCGAAAAAGTCTCGTGCGATTCTATCGCCGGATTGGAAACTTCTCTTTGTTTTTCGACTGGCGAAATCAGCGCGCCGGCCCCCCCATTGTCAAATCTAGAAACATATACCAACGGTAGGGGAACGCAATGTAATTGATCCTACCATCATCTAACCTATCCACCCTAACTTCCTATGTTCCTTTTGTGTTGTTCCCCTTCGTGTTTCGGTACGTAGGTGAACACATAGATTTTCGACGGAATTCCATGATTTCGCTCTAAACAAGTGCTAGTTTGAGGCCTACGACAAGTGATTCTTAGAAAAACTCTTTGATGGTCCACTTCTTCAAATTTAGGTTATCTAGGGTGAGGCATTTGATTCCACAACCGAAAAAAGTCTAGCTCGATTCTTTAGCCGGATTGGAAACTTCTATTGGTTTTGAGTTCGTTATTTGAAATCGGCAGCCAGCCAGTCCCTAATGTCACATCCGTAAACATATATTAACGGTTGGGGAACGCAATGTAATTAATCGTACCATCATGTAACCTATCCACCCTAACTTCCTATGCAGCTTTCTTGTCGTTCCCCATCTTGTTTCGGTACGTAGGCCGACACAGAGATTTTCGATGGAATACCAAGATTTCACTCTAAACAAGTGCTACTTTGAGGCCTATGACAAGTGATTCTTAGAGAAACAATCTAATGGCCCACTTCTTCAAATTTAGGTTATCTACGGTGAGGCATTTGATTCCACAACCGCGAAAAGTCTAGTGCGATTCTATCGCGGATTGGAAACTTCTCTTTTTGTTTTATTTCCTTGGCTGAAATCAGCGCCGCCAATTCCCAATGTCACATCCGAAAACATATATTAACGGTTGGGGAACGCAATGTAATTGATCCTACCATCATCTAAGCTATCCACCCTAACTTCCTATATACCTTTCGTGTTGTTGCCCTTCGTGTTTCGGTACGTAGGTGAACACAGAGATTTTCGATGGAATTCCATGATTTCGCTCTAAACAAGTGCTAGTTTGAGGCCTACGACAAGTAATTCTTAGAAAAACTCTCTGATGGTCCACTTCTTCAAATTTAGGTTATCTAGGGTGAGGCATTTGATTCCACAAACGCGAAAAAGTCTAGCTCGATTCTTTAGCCGGATTGAAAACTTCTCTTGGTTTTGAGTTCGCGCTGAAATCAGCAGCAGCCGTCCCTAATGTCACATCCAGAAACATATATTAACGGTTGGGGAACGCAATGTAATTAATCGTACCATCATGTAACCTATCCACCCTAACTTCCTATGTACCTTTCGTGTCCGTCCCCTTCGTGTTTCGATGCGTAGGTCAACACTGAGAGATTTTCGGTGGAATTCCAAGATTTCGCTCTAAAGAAGTGCTTCTTTGAGGCCTATGACAAGTGATTCTTACAAAAACTCTCTAATGGTCCACTTGTTCAAATCTAGGTTATCTAGGGTCGGGCATTTGATTCCACAACCGCGAAAAAGTCTAGTGCGATTCTATCGCCGGAGTGGAAACTTCTCTTTGTTTTATGTTCGCGCTGAAATTAGCGCCCGCCAGTCCCCAATGTCACATCCGAAAACATATATTAACGGTTGGGGAACGCAATGTAATTGATCCTACCATCATCTAACCTATCCACCCAAACTTCCTATATACCTTTCGTGTTGTTGCCCTTCGTGTTTTGATGCGTAGGTCAACACGTAGATTTTCTATGGAATTCCATGATTTCGCTCTAAACAAGTACTAGTTTGAGGCCTATGACAAGTGCTTCATACAAAAACTCTCTAATGGTCCACTTGTTCAAATTTAGGTTATCTAGGGTGAGGCATTTGATTCCACAACCACGAAAAAAAAGTCTAGTGCGATTCTTGGAAACTTCTCTTTGTTTTGAGTTCGCTGAAAATTAGCGCCGGCAGTCCCCAATGTCACATCCAGAAAACATATATTAACGGTTGGGGAACGCAATGTAATTGATCATACCATCATCTAACCTATCCACCCTAACTTCCTATATACCTTTTGGGTCGTTCCCCTTCATGTTTGATGCGTAGATCGAAAAGTAGATTTTCGATGGAATTCCAAGATTTCACTCTAAACAAGAGCTACTTTGTGGCCTATGACAAGTGATTCTTAGAGAAACAATCTAATGGCCCACTTCTTGAAATTTAGGTTATCTAGGGTGAGGCATTTGATTCCACAACCGCGAAAAGTCTAGTGCGACTTTATCGCCGGATTGAAACTTCTTTTGTTTTCAACTTCACGCTGAAATCAGCGCCAGCCCCAATGTCACATCCAGAAACATATATTAATGGTTGGTGAACGCAATGTAATTGATCCTACCATCATCTAACCTATCCACCCTAACTTCCTATATACCTTTCGTGTTGTTGCCCTTCGTGTTTCTATGCGTAGGTGAACACGTAGATTTTCGATGGAATTCCATGATTTCGCTCTAAACAAGTGCTAGTTTGAGGCCTATGACAAGTGATTCTTAGAAAAACTCTCTGATCATCCACTTCTTCAAATTTAGGTTATCTAGGGTGAGGCATTTGATTCCACAATCGCAAAAAAAGTCTAGTGCGATTCTATCGCGGGATTGGAAACTTTTCTTTGTTTTTTTTAATCCTCGGCGAAATCAGCTCTAGCAGTCCCAATGTCACATCCAGAAACATATATTAACGGTTGGGGAACGCAATGTAATTGATCCTACCATCGTCTTACCTATTCACCCTAACTTCCTATATACCTTTCGTGTTGTTGCCCTTCGTGTTTCGATGACGTAGGTCAACACAGAGATTTTTGATGGAATTCCATGATTTCGCTCTAAACAAGTGCTAGTTTGAGGCCTATGACAAGTGATTCTTACAAAAACTCTCTAATGGTCCCCTTGTTCAAATTTAGGTTATCTAGGGTGAGGCATTTGATTCAACAACCGCGAAAAAAGTCTAGTGCGATTCTATCGCGGATTGAAACTTCTCTTTGTTTTGAGCTCGCTGAAATTAGCGCCGCCAGATCCCCAATGTCACATCTAGAAACTTTTATTAACGGTTGGGGAACGCAATGTAATTGATCCTACCATCATCTAACCTATCCACCCTAACTTCCTATGTACCTTTCGTGTTGTTCCCCTTCGTGTTTTTTGATGCGTAGGTCAACACACGAGATTTTCTATGGAATTCCAAGATTTCGCTCTAAACAAGTGCTACTTTGAGGCCTATGACAAGTGATTCTTAGAAAAACTCTCTAATGGTCCACTTCTTGAAATTTATCTAGGGTGAGGCATTTGATTCCACAAGCACGAAAAAAGTCTAGCTCGATTCTTTAGCCGGATTGGAAACTTCTCTTTGTTTTGAGTTCGCGGTGAAATCAGCGCCACCGGCGTCGCTAATGTCACATCCGTAAAACATATATTAACGGTTGGGGAACGCAATGTGATTGATCCTACCATCATGTAACCTATCCACCCTAAATTCCTATGTACCTTTCGTGCCGTCCCCCTTCGTGTTTTTCGGTGCGTAGGTCAACACGTAGATTTTCGGTGGAATTCCAAGATTTCGCTCTAAAGAACCGCTACTTTGAGGCCTATGACAAGTGATTCTTAGAAAAACTCTCCAAAGGTTCACTTCTTCAAATTTAGGTTATCTAGGGTGAGGCATTTGATTCCACAACCACGAAAAAATCTAGCTCGATTCTTTGGCTGGATTAGAAACTTCTCTTTGTTTTGAGTTCGCGCTGAAATCAGCACCACACGCCAGTCCCCAATGTCACATCCGAAAACATATATTAATGGTTGGGGAACGCAATGTAATTGATCCTACCATCATCTAACCTATCCACCCTAACTTCCTATATACCTTTCGTGTTGTTCCCCTTCATGTTTCGCATGCGTAGGTTGAAACAGAGATTTTCGATGGAATTCTAAGATTCCACTCTAAACAAGTGATTCTTAGAGAAACTCTCTAATGGCCCACTTCTTGAAATTTAGGTTATCTAGTTGATTCCACATCCGCGAAAAGTTTAGTGCGATTCTATCGCGGATTGGAAACTTCTCTTTGTTTTTCGCTCGCGCTGAAATCAGCGTCGGCCCCCCAATGTCACATCCGTAAACATATATTAACGGTTGGGGAACGCAATGTAATTGATCCTACCATCATCTAACCTATCCACCCTAACTTCCTATATACCTTTTCGTGTTGTTGCCCTTCTTGTTTCTATGCGTAGGTCAACACGAGATTTTCGATGGAATTCCATGATTTCGCTCTAAACAAGTGCTAGTTTGAGGCCTATGACAAGTGATTCTTACAAAAACTCTCTAATGGTCCACTTGTTCAAATTTAGGTTATCTAGGGTGAGGCATTTGATTCCACAACCACGAAAAAGTCTAGTGCGATTCTTGGAAACTTCTCTTTGTTTTGAGTTCGCGCTGAAATTAGCGCCAGCAGTCACCAATGTCACATCCAGAAACATATATTAACGGTTGGGGAACGCAATATAATTGATCCTACCATCATCTAACCTATCCACCCTAACTTCCTATATACCTTTCGGGTCGTTCCCCTTCATGTTTCGGTACGTAGGTCGAAACAGAGATTTTCGATGGAATTCCAAGATTTCAATCTAAACAAGTGCTACTTTGAGGCCTATGACAAGTGATTCTTAGAGAAACAATCTAATGGCCCACTTCTTGAAATTTAGGTTATCTAGGGTGAGGCATTTGATTCCACAACCGCGAAAAGTCTAGTGCGATTCTATCGCCGGATTGAAACTTCTCTTTGTTTTTCGAGTCACGCTGAAATCAGGCGCCAGCCCCCCCAATGTCACATCCAGAAACATATATTAATGGTTGGGGAACGCAATGTAATTGATCCTACCATCATCTAACCTATCCACCCTAACTTCCTATATACCTTTCGTGTTGTTGCCCTTCGTGTTTCGGTACGTAGGTGAACACGTAGATTTTCGATGGAATTCCATGATTTCGCTCTAAACAAGTGCTAGTTTGAGGCCTACGACAAGTGATTCCTAGAAAAACTCTCTCGATCGTCCACTTCTTCAAATTTAGGTTATCTAGGGTGAGGCATTTGATTCCACAACCGCGAAAAAGTCTTGTGCGATTCTATCACCGGATTGGAAACTTCTCTTTGTTTTGTTTCAATTTCAGGCTGAAATCAGCGCCCGGCGATCCCCAATGTCACATCCGAAAACATATATTAACGGTTGGGGAACGCAATGTAATTGATCCTACCATCATCTTACCTATCCACCCTAACTTCCTATATACCTTTCGTGTTGTTCCCCTTCATGTTTCTAAGACGTTGGTCAAAACAGAGATTTTCGATGGAATTCCAAGATTTCACTCTAAACAAGTGCTACTTTGAGGCCTATGACAAGTGATTCTTAGAGAAACAATCTAATGGCCCACTTCTTGAAATTTAGGTTATCTAGGGTGAGGCATTTGATTCCACAACCGCGAAAAAGTCTAGTGCGATTCTATCGCGGATTGGAAACTTCTCTTTGTTTTGAGCTCGCTACTGAAATTAGCGCCAGCCGATCCCCAATGTCACATCTAGAAACTTTTATTAACCGTTGGGGAACGCAATGTAATTGATCCTACCATCATCTAACCTATCCACCCTAACTTCCTATGTACCTTTCGTGTTGTTCCCCTTCGTGTTTCAAAGACGTAGGTCAACACAGAGATTTTCTATGGAATTCCAAGATTTCGCTCTAAACAAGTGCTACTTTGAGGCCTATGACAAGTGATTCTTAGAAAAACTCTCTAATGGTCCACTTCTTGAAATTTATCTAGGGTGAGGCATTTGATTCCCCAACGTCACATCCGGTAAACATATATTAACCATCATGTTGTTGTTGCCCTTCGTGTTTTGATGCGTAGGTCAACACAAAGATTTTCGATGGAATTCCATGATTTCGCTCTAAACAAGTGCTAGTTTGAGGCCTATGACAAGTGATTCTTACAAAAACTCTCTAATGGTCCACTTGTTCAAATTTAGGTTATCTAGGGTGAGGCATTTGATTCCACAACCGCGAAAAAGTCTATTGCGATTCTATCGCCGTATTGGAAACTTCTCTTTGTTTTGAGTTCGCTTTAGTTCCCCAATGTCACATCCGTAAAAATAATTAACGGTTGGGGAGTGCAATGTAATTGATCCTACCATCATCAATGTCACATCGGTATAATAACGGTTGGGGAACCTAATGTAATTGATCCTACCATCATAGGCTCTAAACAAGTGCTACTTTGAGGCCTATGACAAGTGATTCTTATAAAAACTCTCTAACGGCCCAATTCTTGAAATTTAGGTTATCTAGGGTGAGGCATTTGATTCCACAACCGCGAAAAAGCCTAGTGTGATTCTATCGCCGGATTGGAAACTTCTCTTTGTTTTGAGCTCGCGCTGAAATCAGCGCCAGCAGTCCCCAATGTCACATCCAGAAACATATATTAACGGTTGGGGAACGCAATGTAATTGATCCTACCATCATCTAACCTATCCACCCTAACTTCATATGTGCCTTTCGTGTCGTGTTGCCCCTTCGTGTTTTGATGCGTAGGTCAACACGTAGATTTTCGATGGAATTCCAAGATTTTTCTCTAAAAGAAGTGCTACTTTGAGGCCTATGACAAGTGATTCTTAGAAAAACTCTCTAATGGTCCACTTCTTCAAATTTAGGTTATCTAGAGTGAGGCATTTGATTCCACAACCACGAAAAAATCTAGCTCGATTCTTTGGCTGTATTAGAAACTTCTCTTTGTTTTGAGTTAGCGCTGAAATCAGCACCGCCAGAAATCCCTAATGTCACATCCGAAACATATATTAATGGTTGGGGAACGCAATGTAATTGATCCTACCATCATCTAACCTATCCACCCTAACTTCCTATGTTCCTTTTGTGTCGCTCCCTTCATGTTTCGATGCGTAGGTCGAAAAAAGAGATTTTCGATGGAATTCCAAGATTTCACTCTAAACAAGTGCTACTTTGAGGCCTATGACAAGTGATTCTTAGAGAAAACTCTCTAATGGCCCACTTCTTCAAACTTAGGTTATCTAAGGTGAGGCATTTGATTCCACAACCGCGAAAAAGTCTAGTGCGATTCTATCGCCGGATTGGAAACTTCTTTGTTTTTGAGTTCACGCTGAAATCGCGCCCGCCAGATCCCAATGTCACCTCCAAAAAACATATATTAACGGTTGGGGAACGCAATGTAATTGATCCTACCATCATCTAACCTATCCACCCTAACTTCCTATATACCTTTCGTGTTGTTGCCCTTCGTGTTTCGGTACGTAGGTCAACACGTAGATTTTCGATGGAATTCCATGATTTCGCTCTAAACAAGTGCTAGTTTGAGGCCTATGACAAGTGATTCTTACAAAAACTCTCTAATGGTCCACTTGTTCAAATTTAGGTTATCTAGGGTGAGGCATTTGATTCCACAACGATGAAAAGTCTAGTGCGATTCTATCGCGGATTGGAAACATCTCTTTTTGTTTTGAGTTCGCTACTGAAATTAGCGCCGCCGATCCCCAATGTCACATCTAGAAACATTTATTAACGGTTGGGGAACGCAATGTAATTGATCCTACCATCATCTAACCTATCCACACTAACTTCCTATGTACCTTTCGTGTTGTTCCCCATCGTGTGTTTCGCAGATGCATTTAGGTCAACACGTAGATTTTCTATGGAATTCCAAGATTTCGCTCTAAACAAGTGCTACTTTGAGGCCTATGACAAGTGATTCTTAGAAAAACTCTCTAATGGTCCACTTCTTGAAATTTATCTAGGGTGAGGCATTTGATTCCACAACAACGAAAAAAGTCTAGCTCGATTCTTTAGCCGATTGGAAACTTCTCTTTGTTTTGAGTTCGCGCTGAAATCAGCGCCAGCCGATCCCCAATGTCACATCCATAAACATATATTAATGGTTGGGGAACGCAATGTAATTGATCCTACCATCATGTAACCTATCCACCCTAAATTCCTATGTACCTTTCGTGTTGTTCCCCTTCATGTTTCGATGACATAGGACAACACGGAGATTTTTGGTGGAATTCCAAGATTTCGCTCTAAAGAAGTGCTACTTTGAGGCCTATGACAAGTGATTCTCAGAAAAACTCTCTAAAGGTCTACTTCTTCAAATTTAGGTTATCTTGGGTGAGGCATTTGATTCCACAACCACGAAAAAATCTAGCTCGATTTTTTGGCTGGATTAGAAGCTTCTCTATGTTTTGAGTTCGCGCTGAAATCACACCAGCCGATCCCTAATGTCACATCCGAAAACATATATTAACGGTTGGGGAACGCAATGTAATTGATCCTACCATCATCTAACCTATCCACCCTAACTTCCTATATACCTTTCGTGTTGTTGCCCTTCGTGTTTCGATACGTAGGTCAACACAGAGATTTTCGATGGAATTCCATGATTTCGCTCTAAACAAGTGCTAGTTTGAGGCCTATGACAAGTGATTCTTACAAAAACTCTCTAATGGTCCACTTGATCAAATTTAGGTTATCTAGGGTGAGGCATTTGATTCCACAACCGTGAAAAAGTCTAGTGCGATTCTATCGCGGGATTGGAAACTTCTTTTGTTTTGAGTTCGCTAAAATTAGCGCCGCTATCCCCCAATGTCACATCTAGAAACATATATTAACGGTTGGGGAACGCAATGTAATTGATCCTACCATCATCTAACCCATCCACCCTAACTTCCTATATACCTTTCGTGTTGTTGCCCTTCATGTTTCGCAGCGTAGGTCAAAACGCAGATTTTCGATGGAATTCCAAGATTTCACTCTAAACAAGTGTTACTTTGAGGCCTATGACAAGTGATTCTTAGAAAAACAATCTAATGGCCCACTTCTTCAAATTTAGGTTATCTTAAGTGAGGCATTTGATTCCACAACCACGAAAAAAGTCTAGTGCGATTTTTTGGGCTGATTAGAAACTTCTCTTTGTTTTGAGTTCGCTTAAATTAGCACCAGCCAGTCCCAATGTCACATCTAGAAACATTTATTAATGGTTGGGGAACGCAATGTAATTGATCCTACCATCATCTAACCTAACCACCCTAACTTCCTATATACCTTTCGTGTCGTTGCCCTTCATGTTTCGCGTAGGTCTAAAACAGAGATTTTTGATGGAATTCCAAGATTTCACTCTAAACAAGTGCTACCTTTGAGGCCTATGACAAGTGATTCTTAGAGAAACTCTCTAATGGCCCCCTTCTTGAAATTTAGGTTATCTAGGGTGAGGCATTTGATTCCACAAGCACGAAAAAAAGTCTAGCTCGATTCTTTAGCCGGATTGGAAACTTCTCTTTGTTTTGAGTTCATGGTGAAATCAGCGCCAGCAGTCCCTAATGTCACATCCAAAAACATATATTAACGGTTGGGGAACGCAATGTAATTGATCCTACCATCATCTAACCTATCCACCCTAAATTCCTATATACCTTTTCGTGTTGTTGCCCTTCGTGTTTCGCAGACGTAGGTCAACACGTATATTTTCGATGGAATTCCATGATTTCGCTCTAAACAAGTGCTAGTTTGAGGCCTATGACAAGTGATTCTTAGAAAAACTCTCTAATGGTCCACTTGTTCAAATTTAGGTTATCTAGGGTGAGGCATTTGATTCCACAACCGCGAAAAAATCTAGCTCGATTCTTTGGCCGGATTAGAAACTTCTCTTTGTTTTGAGTTCGCTGAAATCAGCACCAGCAGATCCCTAATGTCACATCCGTAAACATATATTAATGGTTGGGGAACGCAATGTAATTGATCCTACCATCATCTAACCTATCCACCCTAACTTCCTATATACCTTTCGTGTTGTTCCCTTCATGTTTTGCACGTAGGTTGAAACAGTAGATTTTCGATGGAATTCCAAGATTTCACTCTAAACAAGTGCTACTTTGAGGCCTATGACAAGTGATTCTTAGAGAAACAATCTAATGGCCCACTTCTTGAAATTTAGGTTATCTAGGGTGAGGCATTTGATTCCACAACCGTGAAAAGTCTAGTGCGATTCTATCGCCGGATTGGAAACTTCTATTTGTTTTGAGTTCACGCCTGAAATCAGCGCCCGAAATCCCCCAATGTCACATCCGTAAACATATATTAACGGTTGGGGAACGCAATGTAATTGATCCTACCATCATCTAACCTATCCACCCTAACTTCCTATATACCTTTTCGTGTTGTTGCCCCCCGTGTTTTGAGCGTAGGTGAACACATAGATTTTTGATGGAATTCCATGATTTCGCTTCTAAACAAGTGCTAGTTTGAGGCCTACGACAAGTGATTCATAGAAAAAACTCTCTAATGGTCCACTTGTTCAAATTTAGGTTATCTAGGGTGAGGCATTTGATTACACAACCGCGAAAAAAGTCTAGCTCGATTCTTTAGCCGGATTGGAAACTTCTCTTTGTTTTGAGTTCGGCGCTGAAATCAGCAAAGCAGCCGATCCCAATGTCACATCCAAAACATATATTAACGGTTGGGGAACGCAATGTAATTAATCCTACCATCATCTAACCTATCCACCCTAACTTCCTATATACCTTTCGTTTGTTGCCCTTCTTGTTTCGGTGCGTAGGTCAACACGTAGATTTTCGATGGAATTCCATGATTTCACTCTAAACAAGTGCTAGTTTGAGGCCTATGACAAGTGATTCTTACAAAAACTCTCTAATGGTCCACTTGTTCAAATTTAGGTTATCTAGGGTGAGGCATTTGATTCCACAACCACGAAAAAAAGTCTAGTGTGATTCTATCGCGGGATTGGAAACTTCTCTTTGTTTTGAGTTCACGCTGAAATTAGCAGCTAGCCCCCAATGTCACATCCAGAAACATATATTAATGGTTGGGGAACGCAATGTAATTGATCCTACCATCATCTAACCTATCCACCCTAACTTCCTATATACCTTTTGTGTTGTTGCCCTTCATGTTTCGGTGCGTAGGTCAACACGTAGATTTTCGATGGAATTCCATGATTTCACTCTAAACAAGTGCTAGTTTGAGGCCTATCACAAGTGATTCTTACAAAAACTCTAATGGTCCACTTGTTCAAATTTAGGTTATCTAGGGTGAGGCATTTGATTCCACAACCACGAAAAAAGTCTAGCTCGATTCTTTGGCGGGATTAGAAACTTCTCTTTGTTTTGATTTCACGCTGAAATCAGCACCAGCCGAGCCCCCAATGTCACATCCGAAAAACATATATTAATGGTTGGGGAACGCAATGTAATTGATCCTACCATCATCTAACCTATCCACCCTAACTTCCTATGTTCCTTTTTTTGTGTTTCCCTTCGTGTTTCGGTACGTAGGTCAACACAGAGATTTTCGATGGAATTCCATGATTTCGCTCTCAACAAGTGCTAGTTTGAGGCCTATGACAATTGATTCTTACAAAAACTCTCTAATGGTCCACTTGTTCAAATTTAGGTTATCTAGGGTGGTTCATTTGATTCCACAACCGTGAAAAAGTCTAGTGCGATTCTATCGCCGGATTGGAAACTTCTCTTTTTTTCAGTTCGCGCGCTGAAATCAGCGCCAAGCGATCCCCAATGTCACATCCGAAATATATATTAACGGTTGGGGGAACGAATGTAATTGATCCTACCATCATTTAACCTATCCACCCTAACTTCCTATATACCTTTAGTGTCGTTCCCCTTCATGTTTTTGATGCGTAGGTCAAAACAGTAGATTTTCGATGTAATTCCAAGATTTCACTCTAAACAAGTGCTACTTTGAGGCCTATGACAAGTGATTCTTAGAGAAACAATCTAATGGTCCACTTCTTGAAATTTAGGTTATCTAGGGTGAGGCATTTGATTTCACAACCGCTGAAAAAGTCTAGTGCGATTCTATCGCGGATTGGAAACTCTTTGTTTTCAGCTCACAATGAAATCGGCGCCAGGCGATCCCCAATGTCACATCCGAGAAACATATATTAACGGTTGGGGAACGCAAATGTAATTGATCCTACCATCATCTAACCTATCCACCCTAACTTCCTATATACCTTTTGTGTCGTTCCCCTTCATGTTTGGATACGTAGGTCGAAACAGAGATTTTCGATGGAATTCCAAGATTTCCCTCTAAACAAGTGCTACTTTGAGGCCTATGACAAGTGATTCTTAGAGAAACTCTCTATTGGCCCACTTCTTGAAATTTAGGTTATCTTGGGTGAGGCATTTGATTCCACAAATCGCAAAAAGTCTAGTGCGATTCTATCGCCGGATTGAAACTTCTCTTTTTGTTTTCAGCTCGCGCTGAAATCAGCGCCAGCAGTCCCCAATGTCACATCCAGAAACATATATTAACGGTTGGGGAACGCAATGTAATTGATCCTACCATCATCTAACCTATCCACCCTAACTTCCTATATACCTTTCGTGTCGTTCCCCTTCATGTTTGGGTACGTAGGTCGAAACAGAGATTTTCGATGGAATTCCAAAATTTCCCTCTAAACAAGTGCTACTTTGAGGCCTATGACAAGTGATTCTTAGAGAAACTCTCTATTGGCCCACTTCTTGAAATTTAGGTTATCTTGGGTGAGGCATTTGATTCCACAACCGCAAAAAAGTCTAGTGCGATTCTATCGCCGGATTGGAAACTTCTCTTTGTTTTCAGCTCGCGTTGAAATCAGCGCCAGCAGTCCCCAATGTCACATCCAGAAACATACATTAACGGTTGGGGAACGCAATGTAATTGATCCTACCATCATCTAACCTATCCACCCAAACTTCCTATATACCTTTCGTGTTGTTGCCCTTCGTGTTTCGGTACGTAGGTGAACACAGAGATTTTCGATGGAATTCCATGATTTCGCTCTAAACAAGTGCTAGTTTGAGGCCTACGACAAGTGATTCTTAGAAAAACTCTCTGATGGTCCACTTCTTCAAATTTAGGTTATCTAGGGTGAGGCATTTGATTCCACAACCGCGAAAAAGTCTAGCTCGATTCTTTAGCCGGATTGGAAACTTCTCTTGGTATTGAGTTCACGCTGAAATCAGCAGCAGCAGTCCCTAATGTCACATCCAGAAACATATATTAACGGTTGGGGAACGCAATGTAATTAATCGTACCATCATGTAACCTATCCACCCTAACTTCCTATGTAGCTTTCTTGTCGTTCCCCATCTTGTTTCGGTACGTAGGCCGACACAGAGATTTTCGATGGAATACCAAGATTTCACTCTAAACAAGTGCTACTTTGAGGTGTATGACCAGTGATTCTTATAAAAACTCTCTAAAGGCCCAATTCTTGAAATTTAGGTTATCTAGGGTGAGGCATTTGATTCCACAACCGCGAAAAAGCCTAGTGTGATTCTATCGCCGGATTGGAAACTTCACTTTGTTTTGAGCTTGCGCTGAAATCAGCGCAGCAGTCCCCAATGTCACATCCAGAAACATATATTAATAGTTGGGGAACACAATGTAATTGATCCTACCATCATCTAACCTATCCACCCTAACCTCCTATGTGCCTTTCGTGTCGTCCCCCATCGTGCTTCGGTACGTAGGTCAACATAGAGATTTTCGGTGGAATTCCAAAATTTTTCTCTAAAGAAGTGCTACTTTGAGGCCTATGACAAGTGATTCTTAGAAAAACTCTCTAATGGTCCACTTCTTTAAATTTAGGTTATCTAGGGTGAGGCATTTGATTCCACAACCATGAAAAAGTCTAGCTCGATTCTTTGGCTGGATTAGAAACTTCTCTTTGTTTGGAGTTCGCACTGAAATCAGCACCAGCAGTCCCTAATGTCACATCCAGAAACATATATTAATGGTTGGGGAACGCAATGTAATTGATCCTACCATCATCTAACCTATCCACCATAACTTCCTATGTTCCTTTTGTGTCGTTCCCCTTCATGTTTCGGTACGTAGGTCGAAACAAAGATTTTCGATGGAATTCCAAGATTTCACTCTAAACAAGTGCTACTTTGAGGCCTATGACAAGTGATTCTTAGAGAAACTCTCTAATGGCCCACTTCTTGAAATTTAGGTTATCTAGGGTGAGGCATTTGATTCCACAACCGCGAAAAAGTCTAGTGCGATTCTATCGCCGGATTGGAAACTTCTCTTTGTTTTGAGTTCGCGCTGAAATTAGCGCCAGCAGTCCCCAATGTCACATCCAGAAACATATATTAATGGTTGGGGAACGCAATGTAATTGATCCTACCATCATCTAACCTATCCACCCTAACTTCCTAGTTACCTTTTGTGTCGTTCCCCTTCATGTTTCGGTACGTAGGTCGAAACAGAGATTTTCGATGTAATTCCAAGATTTCACTCTAAACAAGTGCTACTTTGAGGCCTATGACAAGTGATTCTTAGAGAAACAATCAAATGGCCCACTTCTTGAAATTTAGGTTATCTAGGGTGAGGCATTTGATTCCACAACCGCGAAAAAGTCTAGTGCGATTCTATCGCCGGATTGGAAACTTCTCTTTGTTTTCAGCTCGCGCTGAAATCAGCGCCAGCAGTCCCCAATGTCACATCCAGAAACATATATTAACGGTTGGGGAACGCAATGTAATTGATCCTACCATCATCTAACCTATCCACCCTAACTTCCTATATACCTTTCGTGTCGCTCCCCTTCATGTTTGGGTACGTAGGTCGAAATAGAGATTTTCGATGTAATTCCAAGATTTCACTCTAAACAAGTGCTACTTTGAGGCCTATGACAAGTGATTCTTAGAGAAACAATCTAATGGCCCACTTCTTGAAATTTAGGTTATCTAGGGTGAGGCATTTGATTCCACAACCGCGAAAAAGTCTAGTGCGATTCTATCGCCGGATTGGAAACTTCTCTTTGTTTTCAGCTCGCGCTGAAATCAGCGCCAGCAGTCCCCAATGTCACATCCAGAAACATATATTAACGGTTGGGGAACGCAATGTAATTGATCCTACCATCATCTAACCTATCCACCCTAACTTCCTATATACCTTTCGTGTCGCTCCCCTTCATGTTTGGGTACGTAGGTCGAAACAGAGATTTTCGATGGAATTCCAAGATTTCCCTCTAAACAAGTGCTACTTTGAGGCCTATGACAAGTGATTCTTAGAGAAACTCTCTAATGGCCCACTTCTTGAAATTTAGGTTATCTTGGGTGAGGCATTTGATTCCACAACCGCAAAAAGTCTAGTGCGATTCTATCGCGGATTGGAAACTTCTCTTTGTTTTCAGCTCACGTTAAAATCAGCCAAAGCCGATCCCCAATGTCACATCCAGAAACATACATTAACGGTTGGGGAACGCAATGTAATTGATCCTACCATCATCTAACCTATCCACCCTAACTTCCTATATACCTTTCGTGTTGTTGCCCTTCGTGTTTCGGTACGTAGGTCAACACAGAGATTTTTGATGGAATTCCATGATTTCGCTCTAAACAAGTGCTAGTTTGAGGCCTACGACAAGTGATTCTTACAAAAACTCTCTAATGGTCCACTTGTTCAAATTTAGGTTATCTAGGGTGAGGCATTTGATTCCACAACCACGAAAAAGTCTAGCTCGATTCTTTGGCTGGATTAGAAACTTCTCTTTGTTTTGAGTTCGCGCTGAAATCAGCACCAGCAGTCCCTAATGTCACATCCAGAAACATATATTAATGGTTGGGGAACGCAATGTAATTGATCCTACCATCATCTAACCTATCCACCCTAACTTTCTATATACCTTTTAGTGTTGTTGCCCTTCGTGTTTTTGATGCGTAGGTGAACACGAGAGATTTTTGATGGAATTCCATGATTTCGCTCTAAACAAGTGCTAGTTTGAGGCCTACGACAAGTGATTCTTAGAAAAACTCTCTAATGGTCCACTTCTTCAAATTTAGGTTATCTAGGGTGAGGCATTTGATTCCACAACCGCGAAAAAGTCTAGTGCGATTCTATCGCCGGATTGGAAACTTCTCTTTGTTTTGAGAGTTCATGAAAATCAGCGCCAAAGCGATCCCCAATGTCACATCCAAAACATATATTAACGGTTGGGGAACGCAATGTAATTGATCCTACCATCATCTAACCTATCCACCCTAACTTCCTATATACCTTTCGTGTCGTTGCCCTTCATGTTTGGGTACGTAGGTCGACATAGAGATTTTTGATGGAATTCCAAGATTTCACTCTAAAGAAGTGCTACTTTGAGGCCTATGACAAGTGATTCTTAGAAAAACAATCTAATGGCCCACTTCTTGAAATTTAGGTTATCTAGGGTGAGGCATTTGATTCCACAACCGCGAAAAAGTCTAGTGCGATTCTATCGCCGGATTGGAAACTTCTCTTTGTTTTGAGCTTCGCCAAATCAGCGCCCAATGATCCCCAATGTCACATCCGAAAACATATATTAACGGTTGGGGAACGCAATGTAATTGATCCTACCATCATCTAACCTATCCACCCTAACTTCCTATATACCTTTAGTGTCGCTCCCCCTTCATGTTTGGGTGCGTAGGTCAAAACAGAGATTTTCGATGGAATTCCAAGATTTCCCTCTAAACAAGTGCTACTTTGAGGCCTATGACAAGTGATTCTTAGAGAAACTCTCTATTGGCCCACTTCTTGAAATTTAGGTTATCTTGGGTGAGGCATTTGATTCCACAACCGCAAAAAAGTCTAGTGCGATTCTATCGCCGGATTGGAAACTTCTCTTTGTTTTCAGCTCGCGTTGAAATCAGCGCCAGCAGTTCCCAATGTCACATCCTGAAACATACATTAACGGTTGGGGAACGCAATGTAATTGATCCTACCATCATCTAACCTATCCACCCAAACTTCCTATATACCTTTCGTGTTGTTGCCCTTCGTGTTTCGGTACGTAGGGGAACACAGAGATTTTCGATGGAATTCCATGATTTCGCTCTAAACATGTGCTTGTTTGAGGCCTATGACAAGTGATTCTTGGAAAAACTCTCTGATGGTCCACTTCCTCAAATTTAGGTTATCTAGTGTGAGGCATTTGATTCCACAACCACGAAAAAATCTAGCTCGATTCTTTGGCTGGATTAGAAACTTCTCTTTGTTTTGAGTTCGCGCTGAAATCAGCACCAGCAGTCCCTAATGTCACATCCAGAAACATATATTAACCGTTGGGGAATGCAATGTAATTGATCCTACCATCATCTAACCTATCCACCCTAACTTCCTATATACCTTTCGTGTCGTTCCCCTTCATGTTTCGGTACGTAGGTCGAAACAGAGATTTTCGATGGAATTCCAAGATTTCACTCTAAACAAGCGCTACTTTGAGACCTATGACAAGTGATTCTTAGAGAAACAATCTAATGGCCCACTTCTTGAAATTTAGGTTATCTAGGGTGAGGCATTTGATTCCACAACCGCGAAAAAGTCTAGTGCGATTCTATCGCCGGATTGGAAACTTCTCTTTCTTTTGAGTTCGCGCTGAAATCAGCGCCAGCAGTCCCCAGTGTCACATCCAGAAACATATATTAACGGTTGGGGAACGCAATGTAATTGATCCTACCATCATCTAAGCTATCCACCCTAACTTCCTATATACCTTTCGTGTTGTTGCCCTTCGTGTTTCGGTACGTAGGTGAACACAGAGATTTTCGATGGAATTCCATGATTTCGCTCTAAACAAGTGCTAGTTTGAGGCCTACGACAAGTAATTCTTAGAAAAACTCTCTGATGGTCCACTTCTTCAAATTTAGGTTATCTAGGGTGAGGCATTTGATTCCACAAACGCGAAAAAGTCTAGCTCGATTCTTTAGCCGGATTGAAAACTTCTCTTGGTTTTGAGTTCGCTACTGAAATCAGCGCGGCCGGCCGTCCCCTAATGTCACATCCGAAAACATATATTAACGGTTGGGGAACGCAATGTAATTAATCGTACCATCATGTAACCTATCCACCCTAACTTCCTATGTACCTTTCGTGCCGTCCCCCTTCGTGTTTCGGTACGTAGGTCAACACAGAGATTTTCGGTGGAATTCCAAGATTTCGCTCTAAAGAAGTGCTTCTTTGAGGCCTATGACAAGTGATTCTTACAAAAACTCTCTAATGGTCCACTTGTTCAAATCTAGGTTATCTAGGGTCAGGCATTTGATTCCACAACCGCGAAAAAGTCTAGTGCGATTCTATCGTCGGAGTGGAAACTTCTCTTTGTTTTATGTTCGCGCTGAAATTAGCGCCAGCAGTCCCCAATGTCACATCCAGAAACATTTATTAACGGTTGGGGAACGCAATGTAATTGATCCTACCATCATCTAACCTATCCACCCTAACTTCCTATGTACCTTTCGTGTTGTTCCCCTTTTGTGTTTCTGCGTAGGTCAACAAAAGAAATTGTCTATGGAATTCCAAGATTTCGCTCTAAACAAGTGCTACTTTGAGGCCAATGACAAGTGATTCTTAGAAAAACTCTCTAATGGTCCACTTCTTGAAATTTATCTAGGGTGAGGCATTTGATTCCACAACCACGAAAAAAGTCAAGCTCGATTCTTTAGCCGGATTAGAAACTTCTCTTTGTTTTGAGTTCACACAAATCAGCAGCCAAGGCGATCCCTAATGTCACATCCGTAAACATATATTAACGGTTGGGGAACGCAATGTAATTGATCCTACCATCATGTAACCTATCCACCCCAAATTCCTATGTACCTTTCGGTGTCGTCCCCTTCGTGTTTCCGCATAAACACGTAGATTTTCGGTGGAATTCCAAGATTTCGCTCTAAAGATGTGCTACTTTGAGGCCTATGACAAGTGATTCTTAGAAAAACTCTATAATGGCCCACTTCTTCAAATTTAGGTTATCTAGGGTGAGGCATTTGATTCCACAACCATAAAAAAATCTAGCTCAATTCTTTGGCCGGATTAGAAACTTCTCTTTGTTTTGAGTTCAAGACCGAAATCAGCACCAGCTAGTCCCTAATGTCACATCCGTAAAACACATATTAACGGTTGGGGAACGCAATGTAATTTATCCTACCATCATCTAACCTATCCACCCTAACTTCCTGTATACCTTTCGTGTTGTTGCCCTTCGTGTTTCGGTACGTAGGTGAACACAGAGATTTTCGATGGAATTCCATGATTTCGCTCTAAACAAGTGCTAGTTTGAGGCCTACGACAAGTGATTCTTAGAAAAACTCTCTGATGGTCCACTTCTTCAAATTTAGGTTATCTAGGGTGAGGCATTTGATTCCACAACCGCGAAAAAGTCTAATGCGATTCTATCGCCGAATTGGAAACTTCTCTTTGTTTTCAGCTCGCGCTGAAATCAGCGCCAGCAGTCCCCAATGTCACATCCAGAAACATACATTAACGGTTGGGGAACGCAATGTAATTGATCCTACCATCATCTAACCTATCCACCCTAACTTCCTATATACCTTTCGTGTTGTTGCCCTTCCGTGTTTCGATGCGTAGGTGAACACGTAGATTTTCGATGGAATTCCATGATTTCGCTCTAAACAAGTGCTAGTTTGGGGCCTACGACAAGTGATTCTTAGAAAAAAACTCTCTATGGTCCACTTCTTCAAATTCATGTTATCTAGGGTGAGGCATTTGATTCCACAACCGCGAAAAAGTCTAGCTCGATTCTTTAGCCGGATTGGAAACTTCTCTTGGTATTGAGTTCGCGCTGAAATCAGCAGCAGCAGTCCCTAATGTCACGTCCAGAAACATATATTAACGGTTGGGCAACGCAATGTAATTAATCGTACCATCATGTAACCTATCCACCCTAACTTCCTATGTTGCTTTCTTGTCGTTCCCCATCTTGTTTCGGTACGTAGGCCGACACAGAGATTTTCGATGGAATACCAAGATTTCACTCTAAACATGTGCTACTTTGAGGTCTATGACAAGTGATTCCTATAAAAAAACTCTCTAAAAAGGCCCAATTCTTGAAATTTAGGTTATCTAGGGTGAGGCATTTGATTCCACAACCGCGAAAAAGCCTAGTGTGATTCTCTCGCCGAATTGGAAACTTCTCTTTGTTTTGAGCTTGCGCTGAAATCAGCGCAGCAGTCCCCAATGTCACATCCAGAAACATATATTAATAGTTGGGGAACGCAATGTAATTGATCCTACCATCATCTAACCTATCCACCCTAACCTCCTATGTGCCTTTCGTGTCGTCCCCCATCGTGTTTCTAAGCACGTAGGTCAACACGTAGATTTTCGATGGAATTCCATGATTTCGCTCTAAACAAGTGCTAGTTTGAGGCCTACGACAAGTGATTCTTACAAAAAAAATCTCTAATGGTCCACTTGTTCAAATTTAGGTTATCTAGGGTGAGGCATTTGATTCCACAACCACGAAAAAGTCTAGCTCGATTCTTTGGGTCGGATTAGAAACTTCTCTTTGTTTTGAGTTCGCACCCGAAATCAGCACCAGCAAATCCCTAATGTCACATCCAAAACATATATTAATGGTTGGGGAACGCAATGTAATTGATCCTACCATCATCTAACCTATCCACCCTAACTTCCTATGTTCCTTTTTGTCGTTCCCCTTCATGTTTCTAAGATGCGTAGGTCAAAACAAAGATTTTCGATGGAATTCCAAGATTTCACTCTAAACAAGTGCTACTTTGAGGCCTATGACAAGTGATTCTTAGAGAAACTCTCTAATGGCCCACTTCTTGAAATTTAGGTCATCTAGGGTGAGGCATTTGATTCCACAACCGCGAAAAAAGTCTAGTGCGATTCTATATCGCGGATTGGAAACTTCTCTTTGTTTTGAGTTCGCTGAAATTAGCGCCCGGCAAATCCCCAATGTCACATCCGAAACATATATTAATGGTTGGGGAACGCAATGTAATTGATCCTACCATCATCTAACCTATCCACCCTAACTTCCTATATACCTTTCGTGTCGTTCCCCTTCATGTTTGGGTACGTAGGTCGAAATAGAGATTTTCGATGTAATTCCAAGATTTCACTCTAAAGAAGTGCTACTTTGAGGCCTATGACAAGTGATTCTTAGAGAAAACAATCTAATGGCCCACTTCTTGAAATTTAGGTTATCTAGGGTGAGGCATTTGATTCCACAACCGCGAAAAAGTCTAGTGCGATTCTATCGCGGGATTGGAAACTTCTCTTTGTTTTTTTCAGTTGGCCCCGAAATCAGCGCCAAGCCATCCCCAATGTCACATCCGTAAACATATATTAACGGTTGGGGAACGCAATGTAATTGATCCTACCATCATCTAACCTATCCACCCTAACTTCCTATATACCTTTCGTGTTGCTCCCCTTCATGTTTGGGTACGAGGTCAAAACAGAGATTTTCGATGGAATTCCAAGATTTCCCTCTAAACAAGTGCTACTTTGAGGCCTATGACAAGTGATTCTTAGAGAAACTCTCTATTGGCCCACTTCTTGAAATTTAGGTTATCTTGGGTGAGGCATTTGATTCCACAACCGCAAAAAGTCTAGTGCGATTCTATCGCGGATTGAAACTTCTCTTTGTTTTGAGTTCAGCGTTGAAATCAGCGCCGGCAGATCCCCAATGTCACATCCGAAACATACATTAACGGTTGGGGAACGCAATGTAATTGATCCTACCATCATCTAACCTATCCACCCAAACTTCCTATATACCTTTCGTGTTGTTGCCCTTCGTGTTTGATGCGTAGGGGAACACAGAGATTTTCGATGGAATTCCATGATTTCGCTCTAAACATGTGCTTGTTTGAGGCCTATGACAAGTGATTCTTAGAAAAACTCTCTGATGGTCCACTTCCTCAAATTTAGGTTATCTAGTGTGAGGCATTTGATTCCACAACCACGAAAAAAATCTAGCTCGATTCTTTGGTCGGATTAGAAACTTCTCTTTGTTTTGAGTTCGCTAATAAATCAGCACCAAAGCCAGTCCCTAATGTCACATCCAAAACATATATTAACCGTTGGGGAATGCAATGTAATTGATCCTACCATCATCTAACCTATCCACCCTAACTTCCTATACCTTTTTAATTTGTTTCCCTTCATGTTTCTAAGATGCGTAGGTCAACACAGAGATTTTCGATGGAATTCCAAGATTTCACTCTAAACAAGCGCTACTTTGAGACCTATGACAAGTGATTCTTAGAGAAACAATCTAATGGCCCACTTCTTGAAATTTAGGTTATCTAGGGTGAGGCATTTGATTCCACAACCGCGAAAAAAAGTCTAGTGCGATTCTATCGCGGATTGGAAACTTCTCTTTCTTTTGAGTTCGCGCTGAAATCAGCGCCCGGCCGATCCCCATGTCACATCCAAAACATATATTAACGGTTGGGGAACGCAATGTAATTGATCCTACCATCATCTAAGCTATCCACCCTAACTTCCTATATACCTTTCGTGTTGTTGCCCTTAAGTGTTTTGATGCGTATGTGAACAAAGATTTTCGATGGAATTCCATGATTTCGCTCTAAACAAGTGCTAGTTTGAGGCCTACGACAAGTAATTCTTAGAAAAACTCTCTGATGGTCCACTTCTTCAAATTTAGGTTATCTAGGGTGAGGCATTTGATTCCACAAACGCCGAAAAGTCTAGCTCGATTCTTTAGCCGGATTGAAAACTTCTCTTGGTTTTGAGTTCGCGAAATCAGCGCAGCCGTCCCCTAATGTCACATCGAAACATATATTAACGGTTGGGGAACGCAATGTAATTAATCGTACCATCATGTAACCTATCCACCCTAACTTCCGATGTACCTTTCGTGCCGTCCCCCTTCGTGTTTCGGTACGTAGGTCAACACAGAGATTTTCGGTGGAATTCCAAGATTTCGCTCTAAAGAAGTGCTTCTTTGAGGCCTATGACAAGTGATTCTTACAAAAACTCTCTAATGGTCCACTTGTTCAAATCTAGGTTATCTAGGGTCGGGCATTTGATTCCACAACCCGAAAAAAAGTCTAGTGCGATTCTATCGTCGGAGTGGAAACTTCTCTTTGTTTTTATGTTCGCCCTGAAATTAGCGCCGGCAGATCCCCAATGTCACATCCGAAAACATTTATTAACGGTTGGGGAACGAATGTAATTGATCCTACCATCATCTAACCTATCCACCCTAACTTCCTATGTACCTTTCGTGTTGTTCCCCTTTGTGTTTCGGCGCGTAGGTCAACACAGAAATTGTCTATGGAATTCCAAGATTTCGCTCTAAACAAGTGCTACTTTGAGGCCAATGACAAGTGATACTTAGAAAAACTCTCTAATGGTCCACTTCTTGAAATTTATCTAGGGTGAGGCATTTGATTCCACAACCACGAAAAAGTCAAGCTCGATTCTTTAGCCGGATTAGAAACTTCTCTTTGTTTTGAGTTCGCGCTGAAATCAGCAGCAGCAGTCCCTAATGTCACATCCAGAAACATATATTAACGGTTGGGGAACGCAATGTAATTGATCCTACCATCATGTAACCTATCCACCCCAAATTCCTATGTACCTTTCGTGCCGTCCCCCTTCGTGTTTCCGTACGTAGGGCAACACAGAGATTTTCGGTGGAATTCCAAGATTTCGCTCTAAAGATGTGCTACTTTGAGGCCTATGACAAGTGATTCTTAGAAAAACTCTATAATGGCCCACTTCTTCAAATTTAGGTTATCTAGGGTGAGGCATTTGATTCCACAACCATAAAAAAATCTAGCTCAATTCTTTGGTCGGATTAGAAACTTCTCTTTGTTTTGAGTTACCTTTTGAAATCAGCACCCGGCGATCCCTAATGTCACATCCGAGAAACACATATTAACGGTTGGGGAACGCAATGTAATTTATCCTACCATCATCTAACCTATCCACCCTAACTTCCTGTATACCTTTCGTGTTGTTGCCCTTCGTGTTTGATGCGTAGGTGAACACGAGAGATTTTCGATGGAATTCCATGATTTCGCTCTAAACAAGTGCTAGTTTGAGGCCTACGACAAGTGATTCTTAGAAAAACTCTCTCGATGGTCCACTTCTTCAAATTTAGGTTATCTAGGGTGAGGCATTTGATTCCACAACCGCGAAAAAGTCTAATGCGATTCTATCGCCGAATTGAAAACTTCTCTTTGTTTTCAGCTCCTTGTGAAATCAGCGCCGAAGATCCCCAATGTCACATCCGAAAACATACATTAACGGTTGGGGAACGCAATGTAATTGATCCTACCATCATCTAACCTATCCACCCTAACTTCCTATATACCTTTCGTGTTGTTGCCCTTCGTGTTTCGGTACGTAGGTGAACACAGAGATTTTCGATGGAATTCCATGATTTCGCTCTAAACAAGTGCTAGTTTGGGGCCTACGACAAGTGATTCTTAGAAAAACTCTCTATGGTCCACTTCTTCAAATTCATGTTATCTAGGGTGAGGCATTTGATTCCACAACCGCGAAAAAGTCTAGCTCGATTCTTTAGCCGGATTGGAAACTTCTCTTGGTATTGAGTTCAAGCTGAAATCAGCAGGCAGCAAATCCCCCAATGTCACATCCGAAACATATATTAACGGTTGGGCAACGCAATGTAATTAATCGTACCATCATGTAACCTATCCACCCTAACTTCCTATGTTGCTTTCTTGTCGTTCCCCATCTTGTTTCGGTACGTAGGCCGACACAGAGATTTTCGATGGAATACCAAGATTTCACTCTAAACATGTGCTACTTTGAGGTCTATGACAAGTGATTCCTATAAAAACTCTCTAAAGGCCCAATTCTTGAAATTTAGGTTATCTAGGGTGAGGCATTTGATTCCACAACCGCGAAAAAGCCTAGTGTGATTCTCTCGCCGAATTGGAAACTTCTCTTTGTTTTGAGCTTGCGCTGAAATCAGCGCAGCAGTCCCCAATGTCACATCCAGAAACATATATTAATAGTTGGGGAACGCAATGTAATTGATCCTACCATCATCTAACCTATCCACCCTAACCTCCTATGTGCCTTTCGTGTCGTCCCCCATCGTGTTTCGGTACGTAGGTCAACACAGAGATTTTCGGTGGAATTCCATGATTTCGCTCTAAACAAGTGCTAGTTTGAGGCCTACGACAAGTGATTCTTACAAAAACTCTCTAATGGTCCACTTGTTCAAATTTAGGTTATCTAGGGTGAGGCATTTGATTCCACAACCACGAAAAAGTCTAGCTCGATTCTTTGGCTGGATTAGAAACTTCTCTTTGTTTTGAGTTCGCACTGAAATCAGCACCAGCAGTCCCTAATGTCACATCCAGAAACATATATTAATGGTTGGGGAACGCAATGTAATTGATCCTACCATCATCTAACCTATCCACCCTAACTTCCTATGTTCCTTTTGTGTCGTTCCCTTCATGTTTCGATGCGTGTAGGTCAAAACAAAAGATTTTCGATGGAATTCCAAGATTTCACTCTAAACAAGTGCTACTTTGAGGCCTATGACAAGTGATTCTTAGAGAAACTCTCTAATGGCCCACTTCTTGAAATTTAGGTCATCTAGGGTGAGGCATTTGATTCCACAACCGCGAAAAAAAGTCTAGTGCGATTCTATCGCGGGATTGGAAACTTCTCTTTGTTTTGAGTTCGCTGAAATTAGCGCCAGCCGATCCCCAATGTCACATCCGAAAACATATATTAATGGTTGGGGAACGCAATGTAATTGATCCTACCATCATCTAACCTATCCACCCTAACTTCCTATATACCTTTTGTGTCGTTCCCTTCATGTTTCGATGCGTAGGTCGAAAATGTAGATTTTCGATGGAATTCCAAGATTTCCCTCTAAACAAGTGCTACTTTGAGGCCTATGACAAGTGATTCTTAGAGAAACTCTCTAATGGCCCACTTCTTGAAATTTAGGTTATCTAGGGTCAGGCATTTGATTCCACAACCGCAAAAAAGTCTAGTGCGATTCTATCATTTGGATTGGAAACATCTTTTTGTTTTCGAGTCATGGCTGAAATCAGCGCCCGGCGATCCCCAATGTCACATCCGAAAACATACATTAACGGTTGGGGAACGCAATGTAATTGATCCTACCATCATCTAACCTATCCACCCTAACTTCCTATATACCTTTCGTGTTGTTGCCCTTCGTGTTTCGATGCGTAGTTGAACACGATTTTCGATGGAATTCCATGATTTCGCTCTAAACAAGTGCTAGTTTGAGGCCTACGACAAGTGATTCTTAGAAAAACTCTCTATGGTCCACTTCTTCAAATTTAGGTTATCTAGGGTGAGGCATTTGATTCCACAACCGCGAAAAAGTCTAGCTCGATTCTTTAGCCGGATTGGAAACTTCTCTTGGTTTTGAGTTCGGCGCTGAAATCAGCAAAGAAGCCGAGCCCCTAATGTCACATCGAGAAACATATATTAACGGTTGGGGAACGCAATGTAATTGATCCTACCATCATCTAACCTATCCACCCTAACATCCTATGTTCCTTTTGTGTCATTCCCCTTCAAGTCTCGGTACGTAGGTCGAAACATAGATTTTCGATGGAATTCCAAGATTTCACTCTAAACAAGTGCTAGTTTGAGGCCTATGACAAGTGATTCTTAGAAAAACTCTCTAAAGGTCCACTTCTTCAAATTTAGGTTATCTAGGGTGAGGCATTTGTTTCCACAACCACGAAAAAATCTAGCTCGATTCTTTGGCCGGATTAGAAACTTCTCTTTGTTTTGAGTTCGCGACCAAATCAGCACCGCCGTCCCCAATGTCACATCCGAAAACATATATTAACGGTTGGGGAACGCAATGTAATTGATCCTACCATCATCTAACCTATCCACCCTAACTTCCTATATACCTTTCGTGTTGTTGCCCTTCGTGTTTCGGTACGTAGGTGAACACAGAGATTTTCGATGGAATTCCATGATTTCGCTCTAAACAAGTGCTAGTTTGAGGCCTACGACAAGTGATTCTTAGAAAACTCTCTGATGGTCCACTTCTTCAAATTTAGGTTATCTAGGGTGAGGCATTTGATTCCACAACCGCGAAAAAGTCTAGCTCGATTCTTTAGCCGGATTGGAAACTTCTCTTGGTTTTGAGTTCGCTGAAATCAGCACGGTCCCCCTAATGTCACATCCAAATATATATTAACGGTTGGGGAACGAATGTAATTAATCGTACCATCATGTAACCTATCCACCCTAACTTCCGATGTACCTTTCGTGCCGTCCCCCTTTGTGTTTCGGTACGTAGGTCAACACAGAGATTTTCGGTGGAATTCCAAGATTTCGCTCTAACGAAGTGCTACTTTGAGGCCAATGACAAGTTATTCTTTCAAAAACTCTCTAATGGTCCACTTGTTCAAATTTAGGTTATCTAGGGTGAGGCATTTGATTCCACAACCGCGAAAAAGTCTAGTGCGATTCTATCGCCGAATTGGAAACTTCTCTTTGTTTTTTTCTTTCGCAAAAATCAGCGCCCGGCCGATCCCCAATGTCACATCCGAAACATACATTAACGGTTGGGGAACGCAATGTAATTGATCCTACCATCATCTAACCTATCCACCCTAACTTCCTATATACGTTTCGTGTTGTTGCCCTTCGTGTTTCGATGCGTAGGTGAACCGCGAGAGATTTTCGATGGAATTCCATGATTTCGCTCTAAACAAGTGCTAGTTTGAGGCCTATGACAAGTGATTCTTAGAAAAACTCTCTGATGGTCCACTTCTTCAAATTTATGTTATCTAGGGTGAGGCATTTGATTCCACAACCGAAAAAAAGTCTAGCTCGATTCTTTAGCCGGATTGGAAACTTCTCTTGGTATTGAGTTCGCACTGAAATCAGCAAAGAAGCGATCCCCTAATGTCACATCCGAAACATATATTAACGGTTGGGCAACGCAATGTAATTAATCGTACCATCATGTAACCTATCCACCCTAACTTCCTATGTTGCTTTCTTGTCGTTCCCCATCTTGTTTTGATGCGTAGGCCGACCACAAAGATTTTCGATGGAATACCAAGATTTCACTCTAAACAAGTGCTACTTTGAGGTCTATGACAAGTGATTCTTATAAAAACTCTCTAAAGGCCCAATTCTTGAAATTTAGGTTATCTAGGGTGAGGCATTTGATTCCACAACCGCGAAAAAGCCTAGTGTGATTCTCTCGCCGAATTGGAAACTTCTCTTTGTTTTGAGCTTGCGCTTTGAAATCAGCGCTTGCAGCCCCAATGTCACATCCGAAACATATATTAATAGTTGGGGAACGCAATGTAATTGATCCTACCATCATCTAACCTATCCACCCTAACCTCCTATGTGCCTTTTGTGTCGTCCCCCATCGTGTTTCGATGCGTAGGTCAACACGTAGATTTTTTTCGATGGAATTCCATGATTTCACTCTAAACAAGTGCTAGTTTGAGGCCTACAACAAGTGATTCTTACAAAAAACAATCTCTAATGGTCCACTTGTTCAAATTTAGGTTATCTAGGGTGAGGCATTTGATTCCACAACCACGAAAAAAATCTAGCTCGATTCTTTTGGCCGGATTAGAAACTTCTCTTTGTTTTGAGTTCGCTTTGAAATCAGCACCACCAGCCCCCTAATGTCACATCCGAGAAACATATATTAATGGTTGGGGAACGCAATGTAATTGATCCTACCATCATCTAACCTATCCACCCTAACTTCCTATGTTCCTTTTTGTGTCGCCCCCTTCATGTTTTGGTACGTAGGTCGAAACAAAAGATTTTCGATGGAATTCCAAGATTTCACTCTAAACAAGTGCTACTTTGAGGCCTATGACAAGTGATTCTTAGAGAAACTCTCTAATGGCCCACTTCTTGAAATTTAGGTCATCTAGGGTGAGGCATTTGATTCCACAACCGCGAAAAAGTCTAGTGCGATTCTATCGCGGATTGGAAACTTCTCTTTGTTTTGAGTTCGTGCTGAAATTAGCGCCGGCGATCCCAATGTCACATCCGAAAACATATATTAATGGTTGGGGAACGCAATGTAATTGATCCTACCATCATCTAACCTATCCACCCTAACTTCCTATATACCTTTTGTGTCGTTCCCCTTCATGTTTCGGTACGTAGGTCGAAACAGAGATTTTCGATGGAATTCCAAGATTTCCCTCTAAACAAGTGCTACTTTGAGGCCTATGACAAGTGATTCTTAGAGAAACTCTCTAATGGCCCACTTCTTGAAATTTAGGTTATCTAGGGTCAGGCATTTGATTCCACAACAAAAAAAAGTCTAGTGCGATTCTATCATTTGGATTGGAAACTTCTTTTTTTTTTTGAGTTCAGCGCTGAAATCGCGCCAGCCCGATCCCCAATGTCACATCCGAAACATACATTAACGGTTGGGGAACGCAATGTAATTGATCCTACCATCATCTAACCTATCCACCCTAACTTCCTATATACCTTTCGTGTTTGTTGCCCTTCGTGTTTTGATGCGTAGTTGAACACAGAGAGATTTTCGATGGAATTCCATGATTTCGCTCTAAACAAGTGCTAGTTTGAGGCCTATGACAAGTGATTCTTAGAAAAACTCTCGATGGTCCACTTCTTCAAATTTAGGTTATCTAGGGTGAGGCATTTGATTCCACAACCGCGAAAAAAATCTAGCTCGATTCTTTAGCCGGATTGGAAACTTCTCTTGGTTTTGAGTTCGCGCTGAAATCAGCAAAGGCCAATCCCTAATGTCACATCGAGAAACATATATTAACGGTTGGGGAACGCAATGTAATTGATCCTACCATCATCTAACCTATCCACCCTAACATCCTATGTTCCTTTTGTGTCATTCCCTTCAAGTCTCTAAGACGTAGGTCGAAACATAGATTTTCGATGGAATTCCAAGATTTCACTCTAAACAAGTGCTAGTTTGAGGCCTATGACAAGTGATTCTTAGAAAAACTCTCTAAAGGTCCACTTCTTCAAATTTAGGTTATCTAGGGTGAGGCATTTGTTTCCACAACCACGAAAAAAATCTAGCTCGATTCTTTGGTCCACGGGATTAGAAACTTCTCTTTGTTTTGAGTTCGCACTGAAAATCGAGCACCCGGCCAATTCCCTAATGTCACATCCGAAACATATATTAACGGTTGGGGAACGCAATGTAATTGATCCTACCATCATCTAACCTATCCACCCTAACTTCCTATATACCTTTTCGTGTTGTTGCCCTTCGTGTTTCGATGATTAGGTGAACACAGAGATTTTCGATGGAATTCCATGATTTCGCTCTAAACAAGTGCTAGTTTGAGGCCTACGACAAGTGATTCTTAGAAAACTCTCTCGATGGTCCACTTCTTCAAATTTAGGTTATCTAGGGTGAGGCATTTGATTCCACAACCGCGAAAAGTCTAGCTCGATTCTTTAGCCGGATTGGAAACTTCTCTTGGTTTTGAGTTCGCGGCTGCAAGCGTCCCTAATGTCACATCCAGAAATATATATTAACGGTTGGGGAACGCAATGTAATTAATCGTACCATCATGTAACCTATCCACCCTAACTTCCGATGTACCTTTCGTGCCGTCCCCCTTTGTGTTTCGATGTAGGTCAACACTGAAGATTTTCGGTGGAATTCCAAGATTTCGCTCTAAAGAAGTGCTACTTTGAGGCCCATGACAAGTTATTCTTTCAAAAACTCTCTAATGGTCCACTTGTTCAAATTTAGGTTATCTAGGGTGAGGCATTTGATTCCACAACCGCGAAAAAGTCTAGTGCGATTCTATCGCCGAATTGGAAACTTCTCTTTGTGTTTTCGCGCGCGCTGAAATCAGCGCCAGCAGTCCCCAATGTCACATCCAGAAACATACATTAACGGTTGGGGAACGCAATGTAATTGATCCTACCATCATCTAACCTATCCACCCTAACTTCCTATATACGTTTCGTGTTGTTGCCCTTCGTGTTTCGGTACGTAGGTGAACACAGAGATTTTCGATGGAATTCCATGATTTCGCTCTAAACAAGTGCTAGTTTGAGGCCTACGACAAGTGATTCTTACAAAAACTCTAATGGTCCACTTCTTCAAATTTATGTTATCTAGGGTGAGGCATTTGATTCCACAACCGCGAAAAAAGTCTAGCTCGATTCTTTAGCCGGATTGGAAACTTCTCTTGGTATTGAGTTCGCAATGAAATCGGCAGACAGCGATCCCTAATGTCACATCCAGAAACATATATTAACGGTTGGGCAACGCAATGTAATTAATCGTACCATCATGTAACCTATCCACCCTAACTTCCTATGTTGCTTTCTTGTGTTCCCCTTCTTGTTTTGATGCGTAGGCCGACCGCTGAGATTTTTCGATGGAATACCAAGATTTCACTCTAAACAAGTGCTACTTTGAGGTCTATGACAAGTGATTCTTATAAAAACTCTCTAAAGGCCCAATTCTTGAAATTTAGGTTATCTAGGGTGAGGCATTTGATTCCACAACCATAAAAAAAGCCTAGTGTGATTCTCTCGCCGGATTGGAAACTTCTCTTTGTTTTGAGCTTGCGCCTTTGAAATCAGCCCAGCGCCCCCAATGTCACATCCGTAAACATATATTAATAGTTGGGGAACGCAATGTAATTGATCCTACCATCATCTAACCTATCCACCCTAACCTCCTATGTGCCTTTCGTGTCGTCCCCCATCGTGTTTCGGTACGTAGGTCAACACAGAGATTTTCGGTGGAATTCCATGATTTCGCTCTAAACAAGTGCTAGTTTGAGGCCTACGACAAGTGATTCTTACAAAAACTCTCTAATGGTCCACTTGTTCAAATTTAGGTTATCTAGGGTGAGGCATTTGATTCCACAACCACGAAAAAAAAATCTAGCTCGATTCTTTGGCCGGATTAGAAACTTCTCTTTGTTTTGAGTTCGCACTTGAAATCAGCACCACCGCCAGTCCCTAATGTCACATCCGAGAAACATATATTAATGGTTGGGGAACGCAATGTAATTGATCCTACCATCATCTAACCTATCCACCCTAACTTCCTATGTTCCTTTTGTGTCGTTCCCCTTCATGTTTCGGTACGTAGGTCGAAACAAAGATTTTCGATGGAATTCCAAGATTTCACTCTAAACAAGTGCTACTTTGAGGCCTATGACAAGTGATTCTTAGAGAAACTCTCTAATGGCCCACTTCTTGAAATTTAGGTCATCTAGGGTGAGGCATTTGATTCCACAACCCATGAAAAAGTCTAGTGCGATTCTTTCACGGGATTGGAAACTTCTCTTTGTTTTGAGTTCGCGCTGAAATTAGCGCCGGCGATCCCCAATGTCACATCCGAAACATATATTAATGGTTGGGGAACGCAATGTAATTGATCCTACCATCATCTAACCTATCCACCCTAACTTCCTATATACCTTTTGTGTCGTTCCCCTTCATGTTTCGGTACGTAGGTCGAAACAGAGATTTTCGATGGAATTCCAAGATTTCCCTCTAAACAAGTGCTACTTTGAGGCCTATGACAAGTGATTCTTAGAGAAACTCTCTAATGGCCCACTTCTTGAAATTTAGGTTATCTAGGGTCGGGCATTTGATTCCACAACCGCGAAAATGTCTAGTGCGATTCTATCGCTTGGATTGGAAACTTCTTTTTTGTTTTTCAGCTTCGTGCTGAAATCGCGCCAGCCCCCCCCAATGTCACATCCGAAACATACATTAACGGTTGGGGAACGCAATGTAATTGATCCTACCATCATCTAACCTATCCACCCTAACTTCCTATATACCTTTCGTGTTGTTGCCCTTCGTGTTTCGGTACGTAGTTGAACACAGAGATTTTCGATGGAATTCCATGATTTCGCTCTAAACAAGTGCTAGTTTGAGGCCTACGACAAGTGATTCTTAGAAAAACTCTCTGATGGTCCACTTCTTCAAATTTAGGTTATCTAGGGTGAGGCATTTGATTCCACAACCGCGAAAAAGTCTAGCTCGATTCTTTAGCCGGATTGGAAACTTCTCTTGGTTTTGAGTTCGCGCTGAAATCAGCAGCAGCAGTCCCTAATGTCACATCGAGAAACATATATTAACGGTTGGGGAACGCAATGTAATTGATCCTACCATCATCTAACCTATCCACCCTAACATCCTATGTTCCTTTTGTGTCATTCCCCTTCAAGTCTCGATGACGTAGGTCGAAACATAGATTTTCGATGGAATTCCAAGATTTCACTCTAAACAAGTGCTAGTTTGAGGCCTATGACAAGTGATTCTTAGAAAAACTCTCTAAAGGTCCACTTCTTCAAATTTAGGTTATCTAGGGTGAGGCATTTGTTTCCACAACCACGAAAAAATCTAGCTCGATTCTTTTGGTGGATTAGAAACTTCTCTTTGTTTTGAGTTCGCCGAAATCAGCACCAGCTAGTCCCTAATGTCACATCCGAAAACATATATTAACGGTTGGGGGAACGCAATGTAATTGATCCTACCATCATCTAACCTATCCACCCTAACTTCCTATATACCTTTTCGTGTTGTTGCCCTTCGTGTTTCGATGCGTAGGTGAACACGAGAGATTTTTCGATGGAATTCCATGATTTCGCTCTAAACAAGTGCTAGTTTGAGGCCTACGACAAGTGATTCTTAGAAAACTCTCTGATGGTCCACTTCTTCAAATTTAGGTTATCTAGGGTGAGGCATTTGATTCCACAACCGCGAAAAAAGTCTAGCTCGATTCTTTAGCCGGATTGGAAACTTCTCTTGGTTTTGAGTTAGTCGCTGCAAATCCCTAATGTCACATCCAGAAATATATATTAACGGTTGGGGAACGCAATGTAATTAATCGTACCATCATGTAACCTATCCACCCTAACTTCCGATGTACCTTTCGTGCCGTCCCCCTTTGTGTTTCGGTACGTAGGTCAACACAGAGATTTTCGGTGGAATTCCAAGATTTCGCTCTAACGAAGTGCTACTTTGAGGCCAATGACAAGTTATTCTTTCAAAAACTCTCTAATGGTCCACTTGTTCAAATTTAGGTTATCTAGGGTGAGGCATTTGATTCCACAACCGAGAAAAAGTCTAGTGCGATTCTATCGCCGAATTGGAAACTTCTCTTTGTTTTTTGAGTTCTTATGGCTGAAATCAGCGCCAGCCCCCCCAATGTCACATCCGAAACATACATTAACGGTTGGGGAACGCAATGTAATTGATCCTACCATCATCTAACCTATCCACCCTAACTTCCTATATACGTTTTTGTTGTTGCCCTTCGTGTTTCGATGCGTAGGTGAACACGTAGATTTTCGATGGAATTCCATGATTTCGCTCTAAACAAGTGCTAGTTTGAGGCCTACGACAAGTGATTCTTACAAAAACTCTCTGATGGTCCACTTCTTCAAATTTATGTTATCTAGGGTGAGGCATTTGATTCCACAACCGCGAAAAAGTCTAGCTCGATTCTTTAGCCGGATTGGAAACTTCTCTTGGTATTGAGTTCAAGCTGAAATCAGCAGCAGCCGAAATTCTAATGTCACATCCAAAACATATATTAACGGTTGGGCAACGCAATGTAATTAATCGTACCATCATGTAACCTATCCACCCTAACTTCCTATGTTGCTTTCTTGTCGTTCCCCGTCTTGTTTTGGATGCGTAGGCCGACCACGTAGATTTTCGATGGAATACCAAGATTTCACTCTAAACAAGTGCTACTTTGAGGTCTATGACAAGTGATTCTTATAAAAACTCTCTAAAGGCCCAATTCTTGAAATTTAGGTTATCTAGGGTGAGGCATTTGATTCCACAACCGCGAAAAAGCCTAGTGTGATTCTCTCGCCGAATTGGAAACTTCTCTTTGTTTTGACCTTGCGCTTGAAAATCAGCAGCGGCCCCCCCAATGTCACATCCGAAACATATATTAATAGTTGGGGAACGCAATGTAATTGATCCTACCATCATCTAACCTATCCACCCTAACCTCCTATGTGCCTTTCGTGTCGTCCCCCATCGTGTTTCGGTACGTAGGTCAACACAGAGATTTTCGGTGGAATTCCATGATTTCGCTCTAAACAAGTGCTAGTTTGAGGCCTACGACAAGTGATTCTTACAAAAACTCTCTAATGGTCCACTTGTTCAAATTTAGGTTATCTAGGGTGAGGCATTTGATTCCACAACCACGAAAAAATCTAGCTCGATTCTTTGGTCAAGGTTAGAAACTTCTCTTTGTTTTGAGTTCGCGACCGAAATCAGCACCACCGGCCGATCCCTAATGTCACATCCGAAACATATATTAATGGTTGGGGAACGCAATGTAATTGATCCTACCATCATCTAACCTATCCACCCTAACTTCCTATGTTCCTTTTCTGTCGTTCCCCTTCATGTTTCGGTACGTAGGTCGAAACAAAGATTTTCGATGGAATTCCAAGATTTCACTCTAAACAAGTGCTACTTTGAGGCCTATGACAAGTGATTCTTAGAGAAACTCTCTAATGGCCCACTTCTTGAAATTTAGGTCATCTAGGGTGAGGCATTTGATTCCACAACCGCGAAAAAGTCTAGTGCGATTCTTTCGCGGATTGGAAACTTCTCTTTGTTTTGAGTTCACGAAATTAGCGCCAAAGCCCCCCCAATGTCACATCGAAAACATATATTAATGGTTGGGGAACGCAATGTAATTGATCCTACCATCATCTAACCTATCCACCCTAACTTACTATATACCTTTTGTGTCGTTCCCCTTCATGTTTCGGTACGTAGGTTGAAACAGAGATTTTCGATGGAATTCCAAGATTTCCCTCTAAACAAGTGCTACTTTGAGGCCTATGACAAGTGATTCTTAGAGAAACTCTCTAATGGCCCACTTCTTGAAATTTAGGTTATCTAGGGTCAGGCATTTGATTCCACAACCGCGAAAAAGTCTAGTGCGATTCTATCGCTGGATTGGAAACTTCTCTTTGTTTTCAGCTCGCGCTGAAATCAGCGCCAGCAGTCCCCAATGTCACATCCAGAAACATACATTAACGGTTGGGGAACGCAATGTAATTGATCCTACCATCATCTAACCTATCCACCCTAACTTCCTATATACCTTTCGTGTTGTTGCCCTTCGTGTTTCGGTACGTAGTTGAACACAGAGATTTTCGATGGAATTCCATGATTTCGCTCTAAACAAGTGCTAGTTTGAGGCCTACGACAAGTGATTCTTAGAAAAACTCTCTGATGGTCCACTTCTTCAAATTTAGGTTATCTAGGGTGAGGCATGTGATTCCACAACCGCGAAAAGTCTAGCTCGATTCTTTAGCCTGGATTGGAAACTTCTCTTGGTTTTGAGTTCGCGCTGAAATCAGCGGCCAGCTAGCCCCTAATGTCACATCGAGAAACATATATTAACGGTTGGGGAATGCAATGTAATTGATCCTACCATCATCTAACCTATCCACCCTAACATCCTATGTTCCTTTTGTGTCATTCCCCTTCAAGTCTCGGTACGTAGGTCGAAACAGAGATTTTCGATGGAATTCCAAGATTTCACTCTAAACAAGTGCTAGTTTGAGGCCTATGACAAGTGATTCTTAGAAAAACTCTCTAAAGGTCCACTTCTTCAAATTTAGGTTATCTAGGGTGAGGCATTTGATTCCACAACCACGAAAAAATCTAGCTCGATTCTTTGGTTGGATTAGAAACTTCTCTTTGTTTTGAGTTCGCACTGAAATCAGCACCAGCAGTCCCTAATGTCACATCCAGAAACATATATTAACGGTTGGGGAACGCAATGTAATTGATCCTACCATCATCTAACCTATCCACCCTAACTTCCTATATACCTTTCGTGTTGTTGCCCTTCGTGTTTTGATGCGTAGGTGAACACGAGAGATTTTCGATGGAATTCCATGATTTCGCTCTAAAACAAGTGCTAGTTTGAGGCGTACGACAAGTGATTCTTAGAAAACTCTCTAATGGTCCACTTCTTCAAATTTAGGTTATCTAGGGTGAGGCATTTGATTCCACAACCGCGAAAAAAAGTCTAGCTCGATTCTTTAGCCGGATTGGAAACTTCTCTTGGTTTAGAGTTCAAATGGCTGCAAATCCCTAATGTCACATCCGTAAATATATATTAACGGTTGGGGAACGCAATGTAATTAATCGTACCATCATGTAACCTATCCACCCTAACTTCCGATGTACCTTTCGTGCCGTCCCCCCCTTTGTGTTTTTCGATGCGTAGGTCAACACGACGAGATTTTTCGATGGAATTCCAAGATTTCGCTCTAACGAAGTGCTACTTTGAGGCCAATGACAAGTTATTCTTTCAAAAACTCTCTAATGGTCCACTTGTTCAAATTTAGGTTATCTAGGGTGAGGCATTTGATTCCACAACCGCGAAAAAGTCTAGTGCGATTCTATCGCGGATTGGAAACTTCTCTTTGTTTTGAGTTCGTGCTGAAATTAGCGCCAGCAGTCCCCCAAATGTCACATCCGAAACATTTATTAACGGTTGGGGAACGCAATTGAATTGATCCTACCATCATCTAACCTATCCACCCTAACTTTCTATGTACCTTTCGTGTTGTTCCCCTTTGTGTTTCAAAGACGTAGGTCAACACGAGATTTTCTATGGAATTCCAAGATTTCGCTCTAAACAAGTGCTACTTTGAGGCCTATGACAAGTGATTCTTAGAAAAACTCTCTAATGGTCCACTTCTTGAAATTTATCTAGGGTGAGGCATTTGATTCCACAACCATGAAAAAGTCTAGCTCGATTCTTTAGCCGGATTGGTAACTTCTCTTTGTTTTGAGTTCAAGGCTTTGTCAGCAGCAGCGATCCCTAATGTCACATCCAAACATATATTAACGGTTGGGGAACGCAATGTAATTGATCCTACCATCATGTAACCTATCCACCCTAAATTCCTATGCACCTTTAAATGTGTCGTCCCCCCTTCGTGTTTTGATGCGTAGGTCAACATAGAGATTTTCGATGGAATTCCAAGATTTTGCTCTAAAGAAGTGCTACTTTGAGGCCTATGACAAGTGATTCTTAGAAAAACTCTCTAAAGGTCCACTTCTTCAAATCTAACTAGGGTGAGGCATTTGATTCCACAACCATGAAAAGTCAAGCTTGATTCTTTAGCCTGATTGGAAACTTCTCTTCGTTTTGAGTTCGCTCAAATGAACACTAGCAAATGCCTAATGTCACATCCGAAAAACATATATTAACGGTTGGGGAACGCAATGTAATTGATCCTACCATCATGTAACCTATCCACCCTAACTTCCTATGTACCTTTCGTGTCGTTCCCGTTCATGTTTCGGTACGTAGGTCAACACAGAGATTTTCGATGGAATTCCATGATTTCGCTCTAAACAAGTGCTTGTTTGAGGCCTATGACAAGTGATTCTTAGAAAAACTCTCTGATGGTCCACTTCCTCAAATTTAGGTTATCTAGTGTGAGGCATTTGATTCCACAACCACGAAAAAATCTAGCTCGATTCTTTGGCTGGATTAGAAACTTCTCTTTGTTTTGAGTTCGCGCTGAAATCAGCACCAGCAGTCCCTAATGTCACATCCAGAAACATATATTAACGGTTGGGGAACGCAATGTAATTGATCCTACCATCATCTAACCTATCCACCCTAACTTCCTATATACCTTTCGTGTCGTTCCCCTTCATGTTTCGGTACGTAGGTCGAAACAGAGATTTTCGATGGAATTCCAAGATTTCACTCTAAACAAGCGCTACTTTGAGACCTATGACAAGTGATTCTTAGAAAAACAATCTAATGGCCCACTTCTTGAAATTTAGGTTATCTAGGGTGAGGCATTTGATTCCACAACCCCGAAAAAAAGTCTAGTGCGATTCTATCGCGGATTGGAAACTTCTCTTTCTTTTGAGTTCGCGCTGAAATCAGCGCCCGGCCAGATCCTGTCACATCCAAACATATATTAACGGTTGGGGAACGCAATGTAATTGATCCTACCATCATCTAAGCTATCCACCCTAACTTCCTATATACCTTTCGTGTTGTTGCCCTTCGTGTTTTTGATGCGTAGGTGAACACGAGAGATTTTCGATGGAATTCCATGATTTCGCTCTAAACAAGTGCTAGTTTGAGGCCTACGACAAGTAATTCTTAGAAAAACTCTCGATGGTCCACTTCTTCAAATTTAGGTTATCTAGGGTGAGGCATTTGATTCCACAAACGCGAAAAAGTCTAGCTCGATTCTTTAGCCGGATTGAAAACTTCTCTTGGTTTTGAGTTCACGCGAAATCGGCCAGCCGGCCCCCCTAATGTCCCATCCGAGAAACATATATTAACGGTTGGGGAACGCAATGTAATTAATCGTACCATCATGTAACCTATCCACCCTAACTTCCTATGTACCTTTCATGCCGTCCCCCCTTCGTGTTTCGGTGCGTAGGTCAACACGAGATTTTCGGTGGAATTCCAAGATTTCGCTCTAAAGAAGTGCTTCTTTGAGGCCTATGACAAGTGATTCTTACAAAAACTCTCTAATGGTCCACTTGTTCAAATTTAGGTTATCTAGGGTCAGGCATTTGATTCCACAACCGCGAAAAAGTCTAGTGCGATTCTATCGTCGGATTGGAAACTTCTCTTTTGTTTTGAGTTCGTCTTTGAAATTAGCGCCCGGAAATCCCCAATGTCACATCCGAAACATTTATTAACGGTTGGGGAACGCAATGTAATTGATCCTACCATCATCTAACCTATCCACCCTAACTTCCTATGTACCTTCCGTGTTGTTCCCCTTTGTGTTTCGGCGCGTAGGTCAACACACGAGATTGTCTATGGAATTCCAAGATTTCGCTCTAAACAAGTGCTACTTTGAGGCCAATGACAAGTGATTCTTAAAAAAACTCTCTAATGGTCCACTTCTTGAAATTTATCTAGGGTGAGGCATTTGATTCCACAACCACGAAAAAGTCAAGCTCGATTCTTTAGCCGGATTAGAAACTTCTCTTTGTTTTGAGTTCGCTGAAATCAGCCAGCTAGCGATCCCTAATGTCACATCCGAAAACATATATTAACGGTTGGGGAACGCAATGTAATTGATCCTACCATCATGTAACCTATCCACCCTAAATTCCTATGTACCTTTCGTGCCGTCCCCCTTCGTGTTTCGGTACGTAGGTCAACACAGAGATTTTTGGTGGAATTCCAAGATTTCGCTCTAAAGTAGTGCTACTTTGAGGCCTATGACAAGTGATTCTTAGAAAAACTCTCTAATGGCCCACTTCTTCAAATTTAGGTTATCTAGGGTGAGGCATTTGATTCCACAACCATGAAAAAAATCTAGCTCAATTCTTTGGTCGGATTAGAAACTTCTCTTTGTTTTGAGTTTCGCACCGAAATCAGCACCGGCCGGTCCCTAATGTCACATCCGAAAACATATATTAACGGTTGGGGAACGCAATGCAATTAATCGTACCATCATGTAACCTATCCACCCTAACTTCCGATGTACCTTTCGTGCGAATTTGTGTTTCGATGCGTAGGTCAACACGAGATTTTCGGTGCATTCAAGATTTCGCTCTAAAGAAGTGCTACTTTGAGGCCTATGACAAGTGATTCTTAGAAAAACTCTCTAATGGCCCACTTCTTCAAATTTAGGTTATCTAGGGTGAGGCATTTGATTCCACAACCATGAAAAAATCTAGCTCAATTCTTTGGCTGGATTAGAAACTTCTCTTTGTTTTGAGTTCGCATCAAATCAGCACCAAAGATCCCCTAATGTCACATCCGAAACATATATTAACGGTTGGGGAACGCAATGTAATTGATCCTACCATCATCTAACCTATCCACCCTAACTTCCTATATACCTTTCGTGTTGTTGCCCTTACCGTTTTTGATGCGTAGGTGAACACAGAGATTTTCGATGGAATTCCATGATTTCGCTCTAAACAAGTGCTAGTTTGAGGCCTACGACAAGTGATTCTTAGAAAAACTCTCTGATGGTCCACTTCTTCAAATTTAGGTTATCTAGGGTGAGGCATTTGATTCTACAACCGCGAAAAAGTCTAGCTCGATTCTTTAGCCGGATTGGAAACTTCTCTTGGTATTGAGTTCGTCTTTGAAATCAGCGGCAGCTAGATCCCTAATGTCACATCGAAAACATATATTAACGGTTGGGCAACGCAATATAATTAATCGTACCATCATGTAACCTATCCACCCTAACTTCCTATGTTGCTTTCTTGTCGCTCCCCATCTTGTTTCGATGCACGTAGGCCGACCCAGATTTTCGATGGAATACCAAGATTTCACTCTAAACAAGTGCTACTTTGAGGTCTATGACAAGTGATTCTTATAAAAACTCTCTAAAGGCCCAATTCTTGAAATTTAGGTTATCTAGGGTGAGGCATTTCATTCCACAACCGCGAAAAAGCCTAGCTCGATTCTTTAGCCGGATTGGAAACTTCTCTTGGTTTTGAGTTCGCGCTGAAATCAGCAGCAGCAGCCCCTAATGTCACATCCAGAAACATATATTAACGGTTGGGGAACGTAATGTAATTAATCGTACCATCATGTAACCTATCCACCCTAACTTCCGATGTACCTTTCGTGCCGTCCCCCTTCGTGTTTCGGTACGTAGGTCAACACAGAGATTTTCGGTGGAATTCCAAGATTTCGCTCTAAACAAGTGCTAGTTTGAGGCCTACGACAAGTGATTCTTAGAAAAACTCTCGATGGTCCACTTGTTCAAATTTAGGTTATCTAGGGTGAGGCATTTGATTCCACAACCGCGAAAAAAAGTCTAGTGCGATTCTATCACCGGATTGGAAACTTCTCTTTGTTTTGAGTTCGTGCTGAAATTAGCGTCGTCCCCAATCTCACATCCAAACATTTATTAACGGTTGGGGAACACAATGTAATTGATCCAACCATCGCCTAACCTATCCACCCTAACTTCCTATGTACCTTTTCGTGTTGTTCCCCTTTGTGTTTCGCACGTAGGTCAACACGCAGATTTTCTATGGAATTCCAAGATTTCGCTCCAAACATGTGCTACTTTGAGGCCTATGATAAGTGATTCTTAGAAAAACTCTCTAATGGTCCACTTCTTGAAATTTATCTAGGGCGAGGCATTTGATTCCACAACCACGAAAAAGTCTAGCTCGATTCTTTAGCCGGATTGGAAACTTCTCTTTGTTTTGAGTTCGCGCTGAAATCGCCAGCCGCGTGCGTCCCTAATGTCACATCCGAAAAACATATATTAACGGTTGGGGAACGCAATGTAATTGATCCTGCCATCATGTAACCTATCCACCCCCGTCCCCCTTCTCGTGTTTCTCTGATGCGTAGGTCAACACAGAGATTTTCGGTGGAATTCCAAGATTTTGCTCTAAAGAAGTGCTACTTTGAGGCCTATGACAAGTGATTCTTAGAAAAACTCTCTAAAGGTCCACTTCTTCAAATTTAGGTTATCTAGGGTGAGGCATTTGATTCCACAACCACGAAAAAAATCTAGCTCGATTCTTTGGCTGGATTAGAAACTTCTCTTTGTTTTGAGTTCGCTGAGTCAAAATCAAGACCGGCCGGTGTCCCCTAATGTCACATCCGAAACATATATTAACGGTTGGGGAACGCAATGTAATTGATCCTACCATCATCTAACTTATCCACCCTAACTTCCAATGTGCCTTTCGTGTCGTCCCCCCTTGTGTTTCTGATGCGTAGGTCAACATAGAGATTTTGGTGGAATTCCAAGATTTCGCTCTAAAGAAGTGCTACTTTGAGGCCTATGACAAGTGATTCTTAGAAAAAACTGTTTAAGGGTCCACTTCTTCAAATTTAGCTTATCTAGGGTGAGGCATTTGATTCCACAACCACGAAAAAATCTAGCTCGATTCTTTGACCCTAAGCTCCTCCTATATCTAAATTGCAGTCCATCCAAAGAACCGAAATCAGATTTCATCATTTTATTTCGAAATTAACTTCGCTGTATTTACAAAACTGCCACTACCTTGTTTTGCTCATAAAATCTCCGTTTTAAATCCGATTTGGTCAGTTCAAGTTGCGTTAGAATCATAATTTCATAATCTACATGTTAGTATCACTGTTAGTCAGGTTTTGAACTTTCAAATTTCGAATTATTATTAGTTTATTATTTTATTACTAGTAAACTTGTAAAATTCATAACTTCGCCGTTTTAGCTCCGATTTTTGTGATCTTTTTATCGATGTGATCGTAGCGACGAGTAGAATAGTTTTATGAGCTTTTCAAACTATTATCTTGCTGTTTGGTGTACTGTTATCTTATTTTGTCTATGTTTGCTTCGTGTTTGATTGCATGCTCGGTTGTGTGTTGCTGCGTGATCGATTGAGTAGACGGTGATAGAGCATTTTTGGGAAGAAGACCAGCAAGCCCAAGGCTTCATTCAAGGCAAGTATAGCTTGGGATCATCCTTGATGTCCTATTCACCTTAAACATTAATTCATGATGCATGTGTCCTCCTTGTTTGCCATTAAGGACTTACCTAGCCTTGAATATTTGATCCTTGTCTCCTATGGGTTATGCATTGGGTAGTAAATTGCTAGCGCTCAACCAACAAACATTTACTTATTGCTTTATGGATTAAATCGTGATGAGTAGTTGTTGATGCCATGGTACATAGGGCGAAAGAGCTTGTGTTGTTTATTTATGAAGCTCTTAGCTCTCCATAAGGACTTATTCATGTGTGATCATCCGGGATATACAGTACAGCTATGGGGGTCACATGGCTCTGGCTTTAGTCGTTTAGGGGATAGTGTTTACTCGTGTCGGTGGTTACCGAAACGGAAGAGAATGGGTTGTAGCCCTATCGCTATCCGGCATGTTTAGATAACCCTTTTGAAAGGCTTTATGTGGGTTTTCGGTGTTGTGGAGGTTCTAGAGCCCATGCAAAGTGGAAATTCATGACCCGTAGTGAAAGTGTACACCTCTGCAAGCAGAGTTAACTAAACCCGACATGTCGGCCGTGTTCGCGGTCATGAACGGCCTTGGAGACATCTATGAATAGAATTTTGTGCTTATTATGTTGTTGATATTAAATTGATGTTGATATCTGTCCACACTTGTGATTAATGGGATAATGGGATTTCTTTGTGCTTAAGCTTAAAACTTGACCAACTCTAAAAGCAACCGCAGATTAAGACGATGTCGCCTTCTTAGCCTCATAACCCCCGGCTATGCTTGCGGAGTTCGACATGGACTCACCCTTGCTATTTCACCCCACCTCGGGAGGAAGTTAGGCTTGTGATCAACCGGTCGGTTGTCCCTGTGGGAGCCTACACCGAGAAGATTGAAAAGTCTTTCCGCCGTCCCGCTAGGGCGAGGTTATTTGTTTTTATATTATGTTCGTTATATTTTTAAGCATTGTGAATTGATACTCCATTTATTTGTAAACTATATGTGAGATTTGACTTCCAGGGCTCACATATAGCATCATCTGGTTTTGTTCTTAAAACCGGGTGTTACACTATGGTGCATCCAATGGAAGACTCTAGAAGGCCCAGACCTGAATTCGGCCCATCTAAGCCTATGTGCATTAGCATAATACATGGTGGAAGGTTTAGTACCACATTGCCTACGGAACTAGGAGGGAGGCCGGAGACCCCTATATAACAAGACCCCCGCCCTTGAGGGTGAAACCCTAATTCATTCCAGTCATTATCTCCGACGACTGTTGGTCATCGAGGTGTCCCAATGTGAGGACAACCTCTCCACTAGAGAATTAGGGCTAGACTCTTCAATGTAGTAGATTAGCAACTAGAGAGTTAGGGAGAGCGGAGCTATGCTCCGGTTCTGGAGGAGTCTTCAGGGTTTGGTATGTCTTGTATCCTTCCTTTGTAAGACATTATGATTTATTATATATTTATCTTCTCTATTTACTTCATTCATATATTTGGTTAGCATAGTTGTTATATCATTGCATGGGATCTTCGCTCGCATCGAGTGCTCTAGTTATAGACATAATTAGAGTAGTAATTGATAGTGTAGACATGGTGTCTAGACTAGAGGTTACCTGAGATTGCACCCAATCCCACGGATTGTTTGTGGTAGCCCCAGGTGGTGACAGCCCTGATGGCCGATGTATTCCACCACGTTCGGGTTGGTGATTGTAGGACCTTGTTAGAACTTCCTAGCCCCCTTCTCATCCCTTTCCGTGGCTAGTGTTTTGATGTCCCAAAGTGCCATGGTATGATTGCTATCATAGAACCTAAGTAATAGAGAAGTACATAGGAACCTAGATCTCTCCCGCTGTCCTCTCAACGTGCTACTACACATTTATCATTAGGAATTCTCTTGTGTGATTTATAACTCTTATCATCTATCGCTTACCCCCTCACTTTTGTCTAGTGGTTTGCTAAGTTAGTAAATGCATGATTGTGAGTTATTAGATTCTTTAACCAACGCTTCCCCGTGGATACGATACTCTAGAATACTCATCCTAGGGAAAAGCTACAATGGTAGGTGTTACGTGGTAACTTTGCGGAATCCTTCATATTCTTTTAGCACTTAATAAATACCAACAAGCTTTTTGGCGCCATTGCTTGGGGAAGCATTTGGCGATAAGATTTTAATAATGATCCCGATGTCATGCTAATTTAGTGTATCACTAGCTTTAGTAGGATTACCCTTGTTACTCGTGAGTTGTGGAATAGACAGACAAAAAGATGTCGTTAAGACCTTCCGACAAGATTCCACAAGAAAAAAAAAAGATTGAAGAACCCGGGGTGCCCGATCATTCAAGATTTATCAACATTGGAACCCCGCCATCTCAAAGGTATGTATTTAAATATATATATTCTAACTATATGTAGATTGGAAAAAGAAGTCGCCATCACAGGGAATTCAATGCACATATCCCAAGTGACGTACATAGAAGCCGCACATCATGGTAAGTATGATTAATAAAGGTGAGAAAGTCTTGCTCATGGACTTTAAACTTTTTGAGTAGTTATCATTTAATTTCTTGCATTGCATTGCATGTTTACTTAATCAATTCATGCATTCGCTCCACTTAGTTTATGCTTTCTCATAGTAGATCCATTGCATGTTTATTTCCTTGCATATATCCATATAGTTTGCATCTAAAAGAAAATAAAAATAAAAATAAAAATAAAATAAAATAAAAATCTCTCACCATAATCATGCTCTTCCATCTCTTTTTTGAGTAGACCTCTATAATGCTTTCATGTTACCCTTGTTTGTTATAGTATGCTATAGTTTGGGAGTACTTTCGGCCTATAGGTTACTTCCAAAGGCTTTTAAATTAAGCGTGGTGCTTGGGTTAAATAGCCTTCCTTAATTGAATTAGACATGGAGTCTAGTTTGGTTATTGAACTAAGAATTGCTTGCGTAGACATTGGATATTTTGTTGGACTAACACTTGCGAAAAACTCTCAAATCCAATTCGGGAAAGTCAAGAGGTGAACTTAGATCGGAGATGAAGCAAGGCATATGTTGAACTCCAACCTTGTGCGAAAGACACGGCTCATTCATCATTGATGGAAGATTGTAAGTATCAAATATCATTCGCCTTGTCTTTTGCTACAAGTTACCTTTGCCTTGACCCATATACTAGAGTGCAGCCATAAACAAAATTTAATAAAATCTGTGCTAAGAATAATCAAAGAACCATCTTTTCATTAGCATAGAAGAAATCATATAAACTTTGGACACAACCCCTACTTCAATCTTGTTGTATTCCTTCGGGTATGTGTCCACTAATATTTTGCGTAAAAAAAAGAGTCTATGCTATGTCTATTCGATAAAGGAGAGTGCCATACAACACGATTACGAAAAGTAATCACTCAACAGAAGTGGATGGACAAAGCAATGGACCACAAGAACATCAAAGACAGGTAAGTGAATAAATCACATATTTGTATACAACTTTTGTCTTATGTTTTATATAAAAAAAAATCTTTGAGCACATGAAGGCTCATGCTAAAAGAAAACGACAACATGTTCCTAGGACAAGTTCCCTTCGGGTATTCTCGGTCACTAACCTTGCAGGAACAAAGGATGAACAACGTCTAAGGACATGTTGATTGCAACACACGATTAGGGATGGCTCAACATTCACTTAAAGTGTCGAGTGACAGGAAGGCTCGAGCATGGGGGAGGAAGGTCGACCCCTCTAAAGATCATCCGACATTACTCTTCCTCTTCTCAAGCTCCTGCCACTCTGACACACCGGTTACAATCCCCCTACTCACTATTACTTTGTCTCTCTAAGTTTGAATGGTTATAAATGTCATACATCAAAATCAAACTTAAGATATAAAATAAAATTAACCCATTAGAGAAAAAGTAATGGTGAGCAAATGCTAATTAAAAAAATATCCACCCAAAACTCTTTATAGCATAGAAGGTACCTTTAGCTCCATGACAATTCTACCCTTGTTTAAAAAAGTGCTTGTATATTCCTTCGGGTATATGTTGTCAACTAATACTGCAGGAATAAAATCATGAGAGGAGCAAAAGGTTCAAGCATAATTTAAAGAACAAGAAAGACAGGATGATGCAATAAATGAGACACGTGAGGAACAAGATACACAAGATGCCAAAGAAGAAAAGCTTCGAGCAAAAGAAAAAGACCACCACAAGGGGTTACGATGCCGTCACACTTCAATAATAAGGTAACATCTTGAGGTAAGTGGTCATTAATTAAGCTTTACCTTAATTATGGCTTGTTCATAAATAAAGAATCAAACATGTTAGAGTAACAACCTTGCTTGATCTAGCTTTATTAGCTCAACTTGTTTTGTTTCTTCATTTGTTCCTATCACCACTCTTTTGATCTCATAGTCCTAATCATGTAAGCTAGAACGTTGCACACCTTACTTTGGAAGAAGATAATGATAATCATGCCTTTACATCATGCATAGACAAGAAAACCCTTCCAAGAGTCAAGGAGTTTGTTTCTATCCGTCGAAAGTTTTAACTGCAACATTCATGCTCAATCTTATGATCTTGTCACCTAAGTTAGGACTAAGCAAAGCATATAAGAAATCAACTCTATCTTGTTTAATGTGCCTATGGTTTTGGTTCTGTTGGTGTTTTCCCACCAACAGAGCCCATGTACTTGATCTCTACCTTCACTTTGCAAGTAGGACACACTTTGAGCAAAAAGGTGGAGAAGTCTATCAGTCTCTCCAAAATTCAACAGGTGAATGTCTTACGAGCATGCACACTAAACAAGATGCTGCCTACGTCCATCTCCAACTTGTAAGACCAGCAAAGAACATGGGTGACACCATCCGAGTACGGCTATCAAGATCGAGATAATACAATCAAGGAAACAATGAGGTAAGAAGTCTTGTTCAGAGGACTTAAAACACTGAACCCTCGCCGAAAGGTAAGATCGGTAGTTATCCATATTTAGTGCATAGCATATTTACTTCTTTGCATTGCATAATCATTTTCCTTTAGCATATTTACATTACAACACTAGCACCGCATTAGAAAAGAAAATAAAAATATTTATTTGTTGCATTCAAAAAAATTCTAAGCCCCATATGAGTAATTTTGTGGCGTGTAACAACTCACAAGGATATTTATTGTGGTGGCATAAAAATAAAATAAATATGCATGCATCATCATTCTTTATCTTGCATAGAAATAATAAAACCCCAAAAAATATTTAATCTGTCGAAAGATTTCGGGCAAACAAAAGCAACGTGGCTAACCCCTAACGCTTAATCAAGTTCCACTAGCTTTGTTGTCTATTTAAGTTCAAAGAGGATTTCAAGGAAGAGAGGAATGACACACATGGTGTCCAGCGTTAAAGAAGATCGATCAGCCCACCATCACTATGTACCTCTACTTCCAAGCATCAAGAACATTGAAGACTATGTCAACATCTAGCTTGGGGGAGTGCAACCCCCATGTATCCAGATAAGTATCCCGCTATCTTATTTAATATTAGAAAGAAATAAAAAGATGCATAACTAAGGAAATTAAATAAAAAGAGTCTATATAGTCTTTATTAAAGAGTCTTTATTAGAGTGTGAGAATAAAATAAACTCAAGATAATCTCTAGTAATGGAGATGATGAATAGTTGCTCCGTCGTAATTCCTTTCAAGCTTAATTTCTCTTGAGCTTTTAATGCAACTGCTTTGACTTGAGATTTGCTCTAAACCTAAAACACTGTGGGTAGCAAATGCTTGCTCTAAAGTCTAGGTGATTGACGGATATGATATATGAAAGTTTGAGCTGTTGTTTATCTTACTCCTAGTGATGCTAGAGTTCTGGAGATTTATCTATTGAAAATTTAAAAGTGCACATGATGAGTTCCTATATGACAGAGTGTTGATTCCGACCACAGCCATATATACATGCTTCTTAGATTAGGAAAACCCTTTTTGATATATATAGGCTGCTTACTTTGTATTGAGTTTGGTCAATCTTTGTTGATCCTTAGAAACTTGTCATACTGCTACTCATACACACACTCCACTCCACTCTATTCCACTTACACTTATGCTACTTCTATCCTAGAAATATGCATCCACCAAATATTCACCATAGATCCACCAAAAATGTTCTACTCCTACCCTAGGAGAGAGCAACCAAAAATAGTCCCCACACATATGCACTTAGCCAATATTTTATAAAGCTCCTTTATCCCTATTTCTATCTCTCTATAAGTTTATTGCAAAAAGAGGCTTGGGTTGTATAGTCGAAAAAACATGAGAAAGAAGAAAGGGGAGATGAAAAATGGACAAGTGTCCTACGAGCGAGTAGAGCCTACCTCCCTAAGAAAAAAAAAGAGAATAAAGGAGAGTTAAAAAAAATGGACAAGTGTCCACAATAAAACAATGGGTACTTAGATGCCCGCCTCTCCATGAGAAAAAAATATATAGAGAGAAAAAGAAAAAAAATATAGAAAGAGTATACAGCCCAGGTTCTCCCAAATACTTCAAAGTCTCAAACAGAGAGATATGTTTCCCACAGGAGCAAAGTAGAATTAGGCTTCCACTTCATTCGCCTCGTACACCTACCATCATATTCATTCCACTACACCATACACATGCACATGCAGTATGACTCGTGACTTTGGATCAATTGCTTGACTTTACAGTATATGCTTAGTAAGTAGATTTAGTTTTCTCCCACCTATGAACTCTACATATAAGCCTTAGATATAGGGTGAGAGAGAAGAAGGCATAGTGTCCTACTGTCTTATTCCAAAAATACCACATATTATGAGAGAAAGACAACACAACATTATTGCCTAAGTGAGGATCCACAAATACCACAAATGAGAGACTTGAAAGGGTCATACTAAGGAACTTTGATGTTTATTTTGAAAACTAGCAAAAACTCCGGAATGATGGTTGAACAAAGATTTTGAGACATGGTGCTTGACTTGATTGTTCTATCTTTCAATTGCCCAAGATCCCAAGAAAAGGCTATAAGCTCCATGGTTAAAGGTGATATGGGTAAGTTGAAGGTTGAAAAGGTTTATTCTAATCTAGAGGAGAAATTTTGTTTGAAAGCATGTATACTTTTGAGGCGTGAAAGTGTTGTAGCAACTCCTGATCCATTGCTAAGTTTGGCTTTGCTAGGGACTAGCAAAGGGTAAGCTTGGGGGAGCTTGTTGACACCTGTTATAGCATAAAATATATAGGCTTTTAAAACTGAAATAAGGGCTTAAAATGAATATCAACATAGTATAGGGGCTTTACTGATATAATTCCACGAGTTTTGGTGATTTATATATTTTCAGGGACTAAACAGATAAAAGCAGGTAAAAGCCCAAGAGTTTGCAAGCCCTACGATATAAAGACGTATCCGTGAAGCAATCCAACTTGAAACCCACGTAAGAACATTCCAGAAGACACCAGAAGGCACAACCCACAAGCTGGGGCCCACCTGGCAGTGTGCCAGGGCGGCCGCCCTAGTAGCAGGCGGCGGCCGCGGCCATGGGGCCCACTGTCAGCCTCTCCTTCGACGTCGGTTCCTAACCGCCATTGAGGAGCAATCCTGTCCATCTATCAAGGTCGGTTGGATCCAACGGCTATGGTGCATCCAATGGAAGACTCTAGAAGGCCCAGACCTGAATTCGGCCCATCTAAGCCTATGTGCATTAGCATAATACATGGTGGAAGGTTTAGTACCACATTGCCTACGGAACTAGGAGGGAGGCCTGGAGACCCCTATATAACAAGACCCCCTGCCCCCAGGGTGAAACCCTAATTCATTCCATTCATTATCTCCTGACCTGTTGGTCATCGAGGTGTCCCAATGTGAGGACAACCTCTCCACTAGAGAATTAGGGCTAGACTCTTCAATGTAGTAGATTAGCAACTAGAGAGTTAGGGAGAGCGGAGCTATGCTCCGGTTCTAGAGGAGTCTTCTGGGTTTGGTATGTCTTGTATCCTTCCTTTGTAAGACATTATGATTTATTATATATTTATCTTCTCTATTTACTTCATTCATATATTTGGTTAGCATAGTTGTTATATCATTGCATGGGATCTTCGCTCGCATCGAGTGCTCTAGTTATAGACATAATTAGAGTAGTAATTGATAGTGTAGACATGGTGTCTAGACTAGAGGTTACCGAGATTGCACCCAATCCCACGTTGTTTGTGGTAGCCCCATGGTGGTGACCACGATGGCGATGTATTCCACCACGTTCGGGTTGGTGATTGTTTCCCCCTCATCCCTTTCCGTAGCTAGTGTTTTGATGTCCCAAAGTGCCATGGTATGATTGCTATCATAGAACCTAAGTAATAGAGAAGTACATAGGAACCTAGATCTCTCCCGCTGTCCTCTCAACGTGCTACAACACATTTATCATTAGGAATTCTCTTGTGTGATTTATAACTCTTATCATCTATCAGTTACCCCCTCACTTTTGTCTAGTGGTTTGCTAAGTTAGTAAATGCATGATTGTGAGTTATTAGATTCTTTAACCAACGCTTCTCCGTGGATACGATACTCCAGAATACTCATCCTAGGGAAAAGCTACAATAGTAGGTGTTCTGTGCGCTTGTGGAATCCTTCATATTCTTTTAGCACTTAATAAATACCAACACACATCCAGAAACATATATTAACGGTTGGGGAATGCAATGTAATTGATCCTACCATCATCTAACCTATCCACCCTAACTTCCTATGTTCCTTTCATGTCGTTCCCTTTCATGTTTCGGTACGTAGGTCGACATAGAGATTTTCGGTGGAATTCCAAGATTTCACTCTAAACAAGTGCTACTTTGAGGCCTATGACAAGTGATTCTTAGATAAACTCTCTAATGGTCCACTTCTTGAAATTTAGGTTATCTAGGGCGAGGCATTTGATTCCACAACCGCGAAAAAGTCTAGGTCGATTCTATAGCCGCAATGGAAACTTCTCTTTATTTTGAGTTCGCGCTGAAATTTGCGCCAGCAATCCGCAATGTCAAATCCAGAAACATATATCAACGGTAGGGGAACGCAATGTAATTGATCCTACCATCATCTAACCTATCCACCCTAACTTCCTATATGCCTTTCATGTGGTCCCCCTTCGTGTTTCGAGACGTAGGTCAACACAGAGATTTTCGGTGGAATTCCAAGATTTCGCTCTAAAGAAGTGCTACTTTGAGGCCTATGACAAGTGATTCTTAGAAAAACTCTCTAAAGTCCACTTCTTGAAATTTAGGTTATCTAGGGTGAGGCATTTGATTCCACAACCGCGAAAAAGTCTAGCTCGTTTCTTTAGCCGGATTGGAAACTTCTCTTGGTTTTGAGTTCGCGCTGAAATCAGCACCGAAAGTCCCTAATGTCACATCCAAAACATATATTAACGGTTGGGGAACGCACCGTAATTAATCCTACCATCATGTAACCTATCCACCCTAACTTCCTATGTACCTTTCGTGTCGTTCCCCCATCTTGTTTTTTGACGTAGGCCGACCACGAGAGATTTTCGATGGAATTCCAAGATTTCGCTCTAAACAAGTGCTACTTTGAGGCCTATGACAAGTGATTCTTAGATAAACTCTCTAATGGTCCACTTCTTGAAATTTAGGTTATCTAGGGTGAGGCATTTGATTCCACAACCGCGAAAAAGTCTAGGTCAATTCTATAGCCGCATTGGAAACTTCTCTTTATTTTGAGTTCGCGCTGAAATTAGCGCCAGCAGTCCGCAATGTCAAATCTAGAAACATATATCAACGGTAGGGGAACGCAATGTAATTGATCCTACCATCATCTAACCTTTCCACCCTAACTTCCTTTGTGCCTTTCGTGTGGTCCCCCTTCGTGTTTCGGTACGTAGGTCAACACAGAGATTTTCGGTGGAATTCCAAGATTTCGCTCTAAAGAAGTGCTACTTTGAGGCCTATGACAAGTGATTCTTAGAAAAACTCTCTAAAGTCCACTTCTTGAAATTTAGGTTATCTAGGGTGAGGCATTTGATTCCACAACCGCGAAAAAGCCTATTGTGATTCTATCACCGGATTGGAAACTTCTCTTTGTTTTGAGCTCGCGCTAAAATCAGCGCCAGCAGTCCCCAATGTCATATCCAGAAACATATATTAACGGTTGGGGAACGCAATGTAATTGATCCTACCATCATCTAACCTATCCACCCTAACTTCCTATATACCTTTCGTGTTGTTGCCCTTCGTGTTTCGGTACGTAGGTCAACACAGAGATTTTCGATGGAATTCCATGATTTCGCTCTAAACAAGTGCTAGTTTGAGGCCTATGACAAGTGATTCTTAGAAAAACTCTCTGATGGTCCACTTCTTCAAATTTAGGTTATCTAGGGTGAGGCATTTGATTCCACAACCGCGAAAAAGTCTAGCTCGATTCTTTAGCCGGATTGGAAACTTCTCTTGGTTTTGAGTTCGCTTTGAAATCACCGCAAAGCCGATCCCTAATGTCACATCCGAAAACATATATTAGCGGTTGGGGAACGCAATGTAATTAATCCTACCCTCATGTAACCTATCCACCCTAACTTCCTATGTACCTTTCGTGTCGTTCCCCATCTTGTTTCGGTACGTAGGCCGACACAGAGATTTTCAATGGAATTCCAAGATTTCGCTCTAAACAAGTGCTACTTTGACGCCTATGACAAGTGATTCTTAGATAAACTCTCTAATGGTCCACTTCTTGAAATTTAGGTTATCTAGGGTGAGGCATTTGATTCCACAACCGCGAAAAAGTCTGATATGCACACGCCCTATGCGGCAGCGTGTGTAGCAAGTTGTGTGGCCCGATCTTCTCGAAGGATCAGCGAACTTGATAACTTGTCGCTATGTGACCTGGTGAAGAGGCGGTGCACCGCGAGGCTGTCCACGCGACGAACTACCGAGACACAATCACCCTTCCACGTACCGACGAACAGCCCACGCAATCACGCCGTATAGACGTGAAGGCACAAACTGGGTGAACCGCAGTTCGGCGTTCTACAACTCCCTCGAGAATCGAAAGAACAAGTGTGTAAGCCTCTCAAGACTCACGTGAAAGAATAACTCTCAAGAGTTTGTATTTCTGAAATGGCAGCCAAAAAAGTTATTCACGTCTTCTATTACATGGATATATATAGCACTAGTGGAGTCTTCAGTTCAGATTAAAAGTAAATGAGAACATGCACTAGGAAGTTGTAGCACTCCTCTTATTAATAGCGTCGCCTAATGGAGCTCTTTGGATGGTTGGTCTTCATCTTCACGCAGCTGCATGTGTGGTGCTTATGGCTTACTAAATTTAGCAATTATTTCTCTTGCTCATCCACGGCTGAAGTGCTTGCATGGCAGCTGAATGGTCTTTCTTCTCTCATGCATGTCCAGGTTCCTTGCATATATTTGGCGGGCAGAATCCATCATCATCCCATGCTTGTTCATGCAATCCTTCATTCCTAAGAACATTAAAACAAGTACTCAATAGCATAGGTTCATTCAATGTAATCTGATTATTAAGCATAAGGTTAGCGTTCACCTGAGAATGAATTTCCTTCTCCAATTGTTTAGCTCTACTCCTTGTAACTGGACCAGCTATATCAAGTGTAGTTTCAATTGGAGATGAGTGAATGCTAAGAATGTCCTCATTAGCCTCCCCTCTTGAGAAGGAGTCGTCCTCGACTCGGTATACCAGCAAAGGGAAGCAAGTCTTTGACATTGAATGTGTTACTCACATTGGAATATTCAGGTGGTAGTTCAAGTTTGTAAGCATTGTCATTTATCTGTTGGAGAACCTTGAATGGACCATCACCCCGAGGAGATAACTTACTCTTACGCTGTTTGGGAAAGCGATCCTTGCGTAGATGCAACCATACAAGATCTCCTGGCTGAAATGTAACCTTCTTCTTACCTTTGTTTGCTTGCTTTGCATATTGTGTTGATTTCTTCTCTATATTCTTTCTTGTCTCCGCATGTAACCGCTTGATAAAATCCGATCTTTTCGTGGCATCCAAGTTAACTTGTTCCTGTAATGGTAAAGGCAAAAGATCCATGGGAGTATGCGGTTTAAACCCATAAACAATTTCAAATGGACAAGAGTTTGTTGTAGAATGGACTGCCCTATTATAAGCAAATTCAACATGTGGAAGGCAGTCTTCCCATAGCTTTAAATTCTTTTTCAACACAGCACGCAACATGGTTGACAAGGTACGGTTGACAACTTCAGTTTGCCCATCCGTTTGTGGATGACAAGTGGTTGAAAATAACAACTTTGTGCCAAGCTTAGCCCACAATGTCTTCCAAAAGTAGCTGAGAAATTTGGTATCCCGGTCTGAAACAATAGTCTTTGGAACTCCATGTAGTCGAACGATCTCCCTAAAAAACAAATCAGCAACGTGTGAAGCATCATCGCTCCTATGACATGGGATAAAATGTGCCATTTTAGAAAAACGATCTACAACAACAAAAATAGAATCCTTCCCCCTCTGAGTCCGAGGTAACCCAGAACAAAGTCCATGGATATATCTTCCCAAGGTACATGTGGAATAGGTAATGGAGTATATAAACCATGGGGATTAAGGCGGGACTTAGCTTTCAAGCAAATGATGCAGCACCCAACGTGCCGCTGGACATCACGTCGCATATGTGGCCAAAAGAAATGATCGAGAGCATGTCCAATGTCTTTTGACACCAAAATGGCCAGCGAGTCCACCTGCATGTGCTTCCCTGCAAAAAGAACTTGACGAATCGAACAAGCTGGAATGCATATTTTGTTAGTCCGAAATAAGAAGCCATCATGCACATAATATTTATCCCAACCTTTTCCATCAATGCAACGGAGAAAGGTTCTTTAAAATCAGCATCAATAGTATAAAGTGTTTTAATGGATTCCAAACCAAGTACTTTTGTATCTAGTTGTGTAATCAAAGCACATCTTCTAGACAAGGCATCAGCAACAATGTTATCTTTACCACGCTTATGTTTGACAACATAGGGAAATGTTTCAATGAACTCAATCCATTTAGCATGTCGACGGTTCAGCTTGCCTTGGCTTTTAAGATATTTCAAAGCTTCATGATCAGAATGGATTACAAATTCTTTAGGTAATAAGTAGTGTTGCCATACTTCCAAAACTCGAACTAAGGCATAAAGCTCTTTGTCATAAACCGAGTAATTCAGATGTGGACCATTTAGCTTTTCAGAAAAGTAGGCAACAGGTTTACCTTCTTGAAGTAGCACACCGCCAATGCCAATACCACTTGCATCACATTCGATCTCAAAAGTCTTACCGAAGTCTAGTAGTTGTAGCAGCGGTGCTTCACAAAGCTTTCTTTTCAACTCTTCGAAGGCTTCATCTTGTTCATCTCCCCACTTGAATGGAACATCCTTCTTTGTCAAATTGTTAAGTGGTGCAGCGATTGTGCTGAAATCTTTAACAAATCGTCGGTAGAAACCTGCAAGACCATGGAAACTTCGAACTTGGCTCACATTTGTAGGAGTAGGCCAGTCCTTTATCGCTTTAACTTTGTCTTCGTCAACCTGAATGCCATCTGCAGTCACAACAAAGCCAAGAAAAACAACTCGATCTGTGCAAAAGGTGCACTTAGAAATATTGCCATACAATTTTTCTTCCCTCAAAACAGCAAGTACTTGACGTATATGATCAAGATGTTCATCAAATGATTTGCTATAGATCAGAATATCATCAAAATAAACAACTACAAATTTGCCAATGAAAGCTCGCAAAACATGATTCATTAAACGCATAAAAGTTGAAGGAGCATTTGTCAAACCAAAAGGCATCACAAGCCATTCATATAAGCCAAATTTGGTCTTAAATGCTGTCTTCCATTCGTCACCAATTTTCATACGAATTTGATGGTATCCACTACGCAAATCAATCTTAGTAAAAATAGTAGAACCACTCAATTCATCTAACATATCATCAAGCCTTGGAATGGGATGGCGATATCTTACAGTGATAGCATTGATAGCACGACAATCGACACACATGCGCCAAGACCCATCTTTTTAGGAACCAAAAGTACTGGAACAGCACAAGGTGATAAAGATTCACGAACATACCCTTTGTCCAAAAGCTCTTTTACCTGTTGCTGAATTTCTTTAGTTTCTTGAGGATTGGTACGGTAGGCTGGACGATTTGGAAGAGAAGCACCAGGTACCAAATCAATTTGGTGCTCAATGCCACGGATGGGCGGAAGGCCAGCCGGCACCTCATCGGGGAAAACATCCTCAAAATCCTGTAATAAATCAAGAACAACACTTGGCAGCGATGAAGGTAAATCATTAGTCGACAATAGGACCTCCTTGTGCAAGAGCACAAAGAATGGGGCTGTGGTGTTTCTCACTTCCCTCAAATCACTCTTGCTCACAAATAAACATTTTGTTTGTCGTGTATTTTCAGAAGGCTTTATGTGGCTGGATGGTTTAGGAGTCTCTCTCTTACTATTTTTAGAAGTCTCACATAATTTTCTTTTCTCACTCTCCTCACATAATTTTCTTTTCTCACTCTCCTCACATAATTTTCTTTTCTCACTCTCCTCACATAATTTTCTTTTTTCACTCTCCTCCCTTTTCATGCGAGCAACATCTGAAGTATGTATCTCCTCTGGAGATAATGGAACAAGAACCACTTTCTTGTCATTGTGAATAAAGGTGTATTTGTTAGACCGTCCAAAGTGCACCGAGTCCACATCAAATTGCCAGGGCCGACCAAGCAGCAAATGGCATGCTTGCATGGGGACAATATCACAATCAACCTCTCCATGATAATCACCAATGGAAAATGACAAACGAATCATGGCTGAAACCTTAACTATCCCGGAGTTATTCAACCATTGCATATGGTATGGATGTGGATGGCGACGTGGCTGCAAACCAAGCTTCTCAACAAGCAAAGCACTGACAATATTATTGCAGCTCCCACCATCTATGATGAAACGACACACTTGGCCTTTCACTTTGCATCGGGACTGAAACAAATTATGGCGTTGTCCTTGTTCAGCAGCAACAAACTGAGTGGAAAGAACTCTCCTAACCACCAAAGAAGGAAATGGTGTATTCATTGTAGAAGGCTCCAAATCAGGGAAATCAGCAAGCAACTCATCAAAATCAGCACTAGTAATCTCATCAGAAGATGGAGAAATAACATCTTGTAACATGTCATTGTGAGCAAAAGGTCGAATAGGTTGAATGGCTAAACAATTCAGACCTAGTTCAAATGTACCATCCTCTGCTGAATACTCACAAGTGTCGAGATTAGGATCTGCAAATACATTGGTAAACTCATCCTCCTCTTCACTTTGTGAATCAAAAGAACCATCAGCAAGGGCAATAATAGTATGACGATTGGGACATTCAGCTTGCTTATGCCCATGACCACCACACTTAAAACACTCAATCTTACTTGTCTTTCTTTGGGCTGCAGCAGTAGAGGAGTTGGACTGATTGAAACTGACATGTTTGCCTTTCGAATCAAATTGTTTGGAAGAACTTGAAGCTGAATGAGAATTTGTACGAGACCCCGAACCTTGTTGTGAATGGCGCCATGGAGGAGAACTATTATGAGCTGAAAATGAACCACGGTTCTTATAAGGATCAGCAAGCTGTCTTTCTGCCCTTTTTGCAAAATGAACTAAATCCATTAGATTTGTGTAGCTAGTCATGTCAACTTTATCAGCAATTGACTTATTCAAGCCAACAAGGAACCAAGCCATAGTAGATTCCTCATCCTCAGTGATTCCCGTACGGAGTAGGCACATTTCCAACTCTTGATAATATTCGTCCACAGTGCGATGACCTTGGACAAGACGCTTCAGCCTCAAATGCAGCTCACGAGAGTAATGTGCAGGAACAAAACGGCGCCTCATTTCACGCTTCATGTCCTCCCAAGTAATACGATCATGTCCTACACGACGGAATTCAACACACACTTGATTCCACCAAGTGATTGCATAACCTGTGAACTCAATTGCAGCAAGCTTTGCTTTCCTTACAGGATGATAATTATATAAATCAAATATCTGATCAACCTTGGTCTCCCACTCAAAATAATCATCAGCACTTTCCTTCCCACTAAATTTGGGAATAGTCACTTTCACTTTGCCCAAACCATCATCATCATCACGGCGACGATGAGCATTAGTACGACGGCGGTCACGATTACCACGATGGCCACCATGATGGTGATCATCCAAGTCAGAAATATCATCATTACCATGATAATATCCTCCACCTCCAACAGGAATGCGCCGAGCACGACCAAAGTTAGCAAAACCACGACGAAACCCACCACGTCCATGGCCATCACGACGTGGTGCCTCCTCCTCCTCCTCCTCAAACTCATCATCCTCATGTGGTGGCGGTTCTCTACGTGGCATATGCACTTGGAGAGTGCGTAGCTGCTGCACCAAATTATTCATTTCTGTACGCAGCTCCTGGAAGTCCTCCACCGAAACAGCGGCACCGTCTCCATGTCCTGACATATTAGTTGAAGCAATAATATAGGATAGAATAATATGTGGAATCACTCCCTCACCACTTACTGAACAAGTTCTTCTCTTCCTGATAGGGCAAGAACCGGGGCATCAATCTGCAGTGGAAGAGTGATTGTACCAGAGAAACGACGGTGTGACAGCTCGCGATGCTTTGAGTGGAGCTTAGTGGAGTAAAAATATGTGTAATGCACTGAAAAGTAGTGATGCAAAATCGAATAAAGATCCAAAAGAGAAACACGAGTCTAAGTTGCTGAGAACAAAGAAACAAATAGGGGGAAAGAAAGGAGCAAGGTAAAAGAAAGTGGACTGAAGGGAACAATTGGCACCAATCGGGCTGCTGCTCAATCCCCTTTTCTCTTGCAAATACTCATGCGTCTTTCACTTTTTTTACCAAAATTCTTTTCTTTAACTAAGACACTTTTTTTTTTTTTTTCTTTGGCTCTTTTTTTTTTTTTTTTTTTAGAACTTCTTGACAAACATCATCCAACTTTGCAATAAGGGTGGCGCATAATGATAAACCAAGTAATAGTGCCAATTGTTAGGCTGTTTTGGAAGCAATCAAGGGTGGGATGGGTGGGGATTTTTTTTTGTGTGTGTTTTACGTTTGAGATAGAAGAAGAAAAAAGATCAAAGGTAAAAGTCTGACTAAAAATAGAGAGAGAATTCAGACCAAGAGAAATCAGCAACTAGACTAGACTCAATGGATCAAAACTCGAAGCTGCAAACTAAATTCAGATGCAAAAATGATAGGTCTATAATTTGCTGGTGGTGTGGCTGTTTGTGGACTATAGGACAAGGAACAAACTATCCTACCAAAAATTAGAATGATCCTACCGAGTAAACGGAGGCTTTGGTACCAGATGATATGCACACGCCTATGCAGCGCGTGTAGCAAGTTGTGTGGCCCGATCTTCTCGAAGGATCAGCGAACTTGATAACTTGTCGTTGCGTGACCTGGTGAAGAGGCAGTGCACCGCGAGGCTGTCCACGCGACGAACTACCGAGACAATCACCCTTCCACGTACCGACGAACAGCCCACGCAATCACGCCGTATAGACGTGAAGGCACAAACTGGGTGAACCGCAGTTCGGCGTTCTACAACTCCCTCAGGAATCGAAAGAACAAGTGTGTAAGCCTCTCAAGACTCACGTGACAGGAATAACTCTCAAGAGTTTGTATTTCTGAAATGGCAGCCGAAAAGTTATTCACGTCTTCTATTACATGGATATATATAGCACTAGTGGAGTCTTCAGTTCAGATTAAAAGTAAATGAGAACATGCACTAGGAAGTTGTAGCACTCCTCTTATTAATAGCGTCGCCTAATGGAGCTCTTTGGATGGTTGGCCTTCATCTTCATGCAGCTGCATGTGTGGTGCTTATGGCTTACTAAATTTAGCAATTATTTCTATTGCACATCCACGGCTGATATGCTTGCATGGCAGCTGAATGGTCTTTCTTCTCTCATGCATGTCCAGGTTCCTTGCATATATTTGGCGGGCAGAATCCATCATCATCCCATGCTTGTTCATGCAATCCTTCATTCCTAAGAACATTAAAACAAGTACTCAATAGCATAGGTTCATTCAATGTAATCTGATTATTAAGCATAAGGTTAGCGTTCACCTGAGAATGAATTTCCTTCTCCAATTGTTTAGCTCTACTCCTTGTAACTGGACCAGCTATATCAAGTGTAGTTTCAATTGGAGATGAGTGAATGCTAAGAATGTCCTCATTAAAGTCTAGGTCGATTCTATAGCCGCATTGGAAACTTCTCTTTATATTTTGAGTTCAAGGCTGAAATTAGCGCCCGGCCGATCCGCAATGTCAAATCTAGAAACATATATCAACGGTAGGGGAACGCATTGTAATTGATCCTACCATCATTAAACCTATCCACCATAACTTCCTATGTGCCTTCCGTGTGGTCCCCCTTCATGTTTCGGTACGTAGGTCAACACAGAGATTTTTGGTGGAATTCCAAGATTTCGCTCTAAAGAAGTGCTACTTTGAGGCCTATGACAAGTGATTCTTAGAAAAACTCTCTAAAGTCCACTTCTTCAAATTTAGGTTATCTAGGGTGAGGCATTTGATTCCACAACCGCGAAAAAGTCAAGGTCGTTTCTTTAGCCGGATTGGAAACTTCTCTTGGTTTTGAGTTCGCGCTGAAATCAGCACCAACAGTCCCTAATGTCACATCCAGAAACATATATTAACGGTTGGGGAACGCACTGTAATTAATCCTACCATCATGTAACCTATCCACCCTAACTTCCTATGTACCTTTCGTGTCGTTCCCCATCTTGTTTCGGTACGTTGGCCGACACAGAGATTTTCGATGGAATTCCAAGATTTCGCTCTAAACAAGTGCTACTTTGAGGCCTATGACAAGTGATTCTTAGATAAACTCTCTAATAGTCCACTTCTTGAAATTTAGGTTATCTAGGGTGAGGCATTTGATTCCACAACCGCGAAAAAGCCTAGGTCGATTCTATAGCCGCAGTGGAAACTTCTCTTTATTTTGAGTTCGCGCTAAAATTAGCGCCAGCAGTCCGCAATGTCAAATCTAGAAACATATATCAACGGTAGGGGAACGCAATGTAATTGATCCTACCATCATCTAACCTTTCCACCTTAACTTCCTATGTGCCTTTTCGTGTGGTCCCCCTTCGTGTTTCTATGACGTAGGTCAACACGTAGATTTTCGGTGAATTCCAAGATTTCGCTCTAAAGAAGTGCTACTTTGAGGCCTATGACAAGTGATTCTTAGAAAAACTCTCTAAAGTCCACTTCTTGAAATTTAGGTTATCTAGGGTGAGGCATTTGATTCCACAACCGCGAAAAAAGCCTAGTGTGATTCTATCGCCGATTTGAAACTTCTCTTTGTTTTGAGCTCTCTACCAAATCAATCGCCCGGAAATCCCCAATGTCATTTCGAAAACATATATTAACGGTTGGGGAACGCAATGTAATTGATCCTACCATCATCTAACCTATCCACCCTAACTTCCTATATACCTTTCGTGTTGTTGCCCTTCGTGTTTCGGTACGTAGGTCAACACAGATATTTTCGATGGAATTCCATGATTTCACCCTAAACAAGTGCTAGTTTGAGGCCTATGACAAGTGATTCTTAGAAAAACTCTCTGATGGTCCACTACTTCAAATTTAGGTTATCTAGGGTGAGGCATTTGATTCCACAACCGCGAAAAAGTCTAGCTCGATTCTTTAGCCGGATTGGAAACTTCTCTTGGTTTTGAGTTCGCGCTGAAATCAGCTGCAGCAGTCCCTAATGTCACATCCAGAAACATATATTAGCGGTTGGGGAACGCAATGTAATTAATCCTACCATCATGTAACCTATCCAACTAACTTCCTATGTACCTTTCGTGTCGTTCCCCATCTTGTTTCGGTACGTAGGCCGACACAGAGATTTTCGATGGAATTCCAAGATTTCGCTCTAAACAAGTGCTACTTTGACGCCTATGACAAGTGATTCTTAGATAACTCTCTAATGGTCCACTTCTTGAAATTTAGGTTATCTAGGGTGAGGCATTTGATTCCACAACCGCGAAAAAGTCTAGGTCGATTCTATAGCCGCATTGGAAACTTCTCTTTGTTTTGAGCTCGCGCTGAAATCAGCGCCAGCCGTCCCCAATGTCATATCCAGAAACATATATTAACGGTTGGGGAACGCAATGTAATTGATCCTACCATCATCTAACCTATCCACCCTAACTTCCTATATACCTTTCGTGTTGTTGCCCTTCGTGTTTCGGTACGTAGGTCAACACAGATATTTTCGATGGAATTCCATGATTTCGCTCTAAACAAGTGCTAGTTTGAGGCCTATGACAAGTGATTCTTAGAAAAACTCTCTGATGGTCCACTTCTTCAAATTTAGGTTATCTAGGGTGAGGCATTTGATTCCACAACCGCGAAAAAGTCTAGCTCGATTCTTTAGCCGGATTGGAAACTTCTCTTGGTTTTGAGTTCGCGCTGAAATCAGCTGCAGCAGTCCCTAATGTCACATCCAGAAACATATATTAGCGGTTGGGGAACGCAATGTAATTAATCCTACCATCATGTAACCTATCCACCCTAACTTCCTATGTACCTTTCGTGTCGTTCCCCATCTTGTTTCGGTACGTAGGCCGACACGGAGATTTTCGATGGAATTCCAAGATTTCGCTCTAAACAAGTGCTACTTTGACGCCTATGACAAGTGATTCTTAGATAAACTCTCTAATGGTCCACTTCTTGAAATTTAGGTTATCTAGGGTGAGGCATTTGATTCCACAAACCACGAAAAAAGTCTAGGTCGATTCTATAGCCGCATTGGAAACTTCCCTTGGTTTTGAGTTCAAGGCTGAAATTAGCGCTGCCGGTCCGCAATGTCAAATCTAGAAACATATATCAACGGTAGGGGAACGCAATGTAATTGATCCTACCATCATCTAACCTTTCCACCCTAACTTCCTATGTGCCTTTAAAATGGTCCCCTTCGTGTTTCGATGCGTAGGTCAACACGTAGATTTTCGGTGGAATTCCAAGATTTCGCTCTAAAGAAGAGGCCTATGACAAGTGATTCTTAGAAAAACTCTCTAAAGTCCACTTCTTGAAATTTAGGTTATCTAGGGTGAGGCATTTGATTCCACAACCGCGAAAAAGCCTAGTGTGATTCTATCGCCGGATTTGAAACTTCTCTTTGTTTTGAGCTCGCTAAATCAGCGCCCGCTAGATCCCCAATGTCATTTCGAAAAAATATATATAACGGTTGGGGAACGCAATGTAATTGATCCTACCATCATCTAACCTATCCACCCTAACTTCCTATATACCTTAAGTGTTGTTGCCCTTCGTGTTTTAGATGCGTAGGTCAACACGTATATTTTCGATGGAATTCCATGATTTCGCCTAAACAAGTGCTAGTTTGAGGCCTATGACAAGTGATTCTTAGAAAAACTCTCTGATGGTCCACTACTTCAAATTTAGGTTATCTAGGGTGAGGCATTTGATTCCACAACCGCGAAAAAGTCTAGCTCGATTCTTTAGCCGGATTGGAAACTTCTCTTGGTTTTGAGTTCGCTGAAATCACCGCAGGCCGATCCCTAATGTCACATCCGAAACATATATTAGCGGTTGTGGAACGCAATGTAATTAATCCTACCATCATGTAACCTATCCAACTAACTTCCTATGTACCTTTAAAATCGCTCCCCATCTTGTTTTGATGCGTAGGCCGACACGTAGATTTTCGATGGAATTCCAAGATTTCGCTCTAAACAAGTGCTACTTTGACGCCTATGACAAGTGATTCTTAGATAACTCTCTAATGGTCCACTTCTTGAAATTTAGGTTATCTAGGGTGAGGCATTTGATTCCACAACCGCGAAAAAGTCTAGGTCGATTCTATAGCCGCATTGGAAACTTCTCTTTGTTTTGAGCTCGCTGAAAAATCAGCGCCCGCCATCCCCAATGTCATATCCGAAAAACATATATTAACGGTTGGGGAACGCAATGTAATTGATCCTACCATCATCTAACCTATCCACCCTAACTTCCTATATACCTTTTCGTGTTGTTGCCCTTCGTGTTTCTGATGCGTAGGTCAACACGTATATTTTCGATGGAATTCCATGATTTCGCTCTAAACAAGTGCTAGTTTGAGGCCTATGACAAGTGATTCTTAGAAAAACTCTCTGATGGTCCACTTCTTCAAATTTAGGTTATCTAGGGTGAGGCATTTGATTCCACAACCGCGAAAAAGTCTAGCTCGATTCTTTAGCCGGATTGGAAACTTCTCTTGGTTTTGAGTTCGCACAAATCAGCCGCAGCAGATCCCCCCTAATGTCACATCCAAAACATATATTAACGGTTGGGGAACGCAATGTAATTAATCCTACCATCATGTAACCTATCCACCCTAACTTCCTATGTACCTTTAGTGTCGTTCCCCATCTTGTTTCGAAGACGTAGGCCGACACGAGAGATTTTTCGATGGAATTCCAAGATTTCGCTCTAAACAAGTGCTACTTTGACGCCTATGACAAGTGATTCTTAGATAAACTCTCTAATGGTCCACTTCTTGAAATTTAGGTTATCTAGGGTGAGGCATTTGATTCCACAAACCACGAAAAAGTCTAGGTCGATTCTATAGCCGCATTGGAAACTTCCCTTGGTTTTGAGTTCGCGCTGAAATTAGCGCCTGCAGTCCGCAATGTCAAATCTAGAAACATATATCAACGGTAGGGGAACGCAATGTAATTGATCCTACCATCATCTAACCTTTCCACCCTAACTTCCTATGTGCCTTTCGTGTGGTCCCCCTTCGTGTTTCGGTACGTAGGTCAACACAGAGATTTTCGGTGGAATTCCAAGATTTCGCTCTAAAGAAGAGGCCTATGACAAGTGATTCTTAGAAAAACTCTCTAAAGTCCACTTCTTGAAATTTAGGTTATCTAGGGTGAGGCATTTGATTCCACAACCGCGAAAAAGCCTAGTGTGATTCTATCGCCGGATTTGAAACTTCTCTTTGTTTTGAGCTCGCGCTGAAATCAGCGCCAGCAGTCCCCAATGTCATTTCCAGAAACATATATTAACGGTTGGGGAACGCAATGTAATTGATCCTACCATCATCTAACCTATCCACCCTAACTTCCTATATACCTTTCGTGTTGTTGCCCTTCGTGTTTCGGTACGTAGGTCAACACAGATATTTTCGATGGAATTCCATGATTTCGCCCTAAACAAGTGCTAGTTTGAGGCCTATGACAAGTGATTCTTAGAAAAACTCTCTGATGGTCCACTACTTCAAATTTAGGTTATCTAGGGTGAGGCATTTGATTCCACAACCGCGAAAAAGTCTAGCTCGATTCTTTAGCCGGATTGGAAACTTCTCTTTATTTTGAGTTCGCTGAAATCAGCTATGACAAGCCAGATCCCCTAATGTCACATCCGAAAACATATATTAGCGGTTGGGAACGCAATGTAATTAATCCTACCATCATGTAACCTATCCAACTAACTTCCTATGTACCTTTAAATGTCGGTCCCCATCTTGTTTCGATGCGTAGGTCAACCACGTAGATTTTCGATGGAATTCCAAGATTTCGCTCTAAACAAGTGCTACTTTGAGGCCTATGACAAGTGATTCTTAGAAAACTCTCTAATGGTCCACTTCTTGAAATTTAGGTTATCTAGGGTGAGGCATTTGATTCCACAACCGCGAAAAAGTCTAGGTCGATTCTATAGCCGGATTGGAAACTTCTCTTTGTTTTGAGTTCGTGGCTGAAATCGGCGCCGCCCCCAATGTCAAATCCGAAACATATATTAACGGTTGGGGAACGCAATGTAATTGATCCTACCATCATCTAACCTATCCACCCTAACTTCCTATATACCTTTCGTGTTGTTGCCCTTCGTGTTTCGGTACGTAGGTCAACACAGATATTTTCGATGGAATTCCATGATTTCGCTCTAAACAAGTGCTAGTTTGAGGCCTATGACAAGTGATTCTTAGAAAAACTCTCTGATGGTCCACTTCTTCAAATTTAGGTTATCTAGGGTGAGGCATTTGATTCCACAACCGCGAAAAAAGTCTAGCTCGATTCTTTAGCCGGATTGGAAACTTCTCTTGGTTTTGAGTTTGCAATCAATCAGCAGCGGCCGATCCCTAATGTCACATCCGAAAACATATATTAACGGTTGGGGAACGCAATGTAATTAATCCTACCATCATGTAACCTATCCACCCTAACTTCCTATGTACCTTTGTTGTCGCTCCCCATCTTGTTTCTAAGACGTAGGCCGACACGAGAGATTTTGATGGAATTCCAAGATTTCGCTCTAAACAAGTGCTACTTTGACGCCTATGACAAGTGATTCTTAGATAAACTCTCTAATGGTCCACTTCTTGAAATTTAGGTTATCTAGGGTGAGGCATTTGATTCCACAAACCACGAAAAAGTCTAGGTGATTCTATAGCCGCATTGGAAACTTCCCTTTGTTTTGAGTTCGCTTGAAATTAGCGCCTGCAATCCCAAATGTCAAATCTAGAAACATATATCAACGGTTGGGGAACGCAATGTAATTGATCCTACCATCATCTAACCTTTCCACCCTAACTTCCTATGTGCCTTTCGTGTGGTCCCCCTTCATGTTTTGATGCGTAGGTCAACACGTAGATTTTCGATGGAATTCCAAGATTTCGCTCTAAAGAAGTGCTACTTTGAGGCCTATGACAAGTGATTCTTAGAAAAACTCTCTAAAGTCCACTTCTTGAAATTTAGGTTATCTAAGGTGAGGCATTTGATTCCACAACCGTGAAAAAAGCCTAGTGTGATTCTATCACGGATTGGAAACTTCTCTTTGTTTTGAGTTCGCTGAAATCAGCGTCCAGCCGATCCCCAATGTCATATCCAGAAACATATATTAACGGTTGGGGAACGCAATGTAATTGATCCTACCATCATCTAACATATCCACCCTAACTTCCTATATACCTTTCGTGTTGTTGCCCTCCTTGTTTCTAAGACGTAGGTCAACACGAGAGATTTTTGATGGAATTCCATGATTTCGCTCTAAACAAGTGCTAGTTTGAGGCCTATGACAAGTGATTCTTAGAAAAACTCTTTGATGGTCCACTTCTTCAAATTTAGGTTATCTAGGGTGAGGCATTTGATTCCCCAACCGCGAAAAAGTCTAGGTCGATTCTATAGCCGCATTGGAAACTTCTCTTTATTTTGAGTTCGTGGCAAATTAGCGCCCGGCCGATCCCTAATGTCAAATCTGAAACATATATCAACGGTTGGGGAACGCAATGTAATTGATCCTACCATCATCTAACCTATCCACCCTAACTTCCTATGTGCCTTTCGTGTGGTCCCCTTCTTGTGTTTCTATGCGTAGGTCAACACGAGATTTTCGGTGGAATTCCAAGATTTCGCTCTAAAGAAGTGCTACTTTGAGGCCTATGACAAGTGATTCTTAGAAAAACTCTCTAAAGTCCACTTCTTCAAATTTAGGTTATCTAGGGTGAGGCATTTGATTCCACAACCGCGAAAAAGTCTAGCTCGTTTCTTTAGCCGGATTGGAAACTTCTCTTGGTTTTGAGTTCGCGCTGAAATCAGCGCCAGCAGTCCGCAATGTCAAATCTAGAAACATATATCAACGGTAGGGGAACGCAATGTAATTGATCCTACCATCATCTAACCTATCCACCATAACTTCCTATGTGCCTTTCGCGTGGTCCCCCTTCGTGTTTCGGAACGTAGGTCAACACAGAGATTTTCGGTGGAATTCAAGATTTCGCTCTAAAGAAGTGCTACTTTGAGGCCTATGACAAGTGATTCTTAGATAAACTCTCTAATGGTCCACTTCTTGAAATTTAGGTTATCTAGGGTGAGGCATTTGATTCCACAACCGCGAAAAAATCTAGCTCGTTTCTTTAGCCGGATTGGAAACTTCTCTTGGTTTTGAGTTTGCACTGAAATCAGCACCAGCAGTCCCTAATGTCACATCCAGAAACATATATTAACGGTTGGGGAACGCAATGTAATTGATCCTACCATCATCTAACCTATCCACCCTAACTTCCTATGTACCTTTCGTGTCGTTCCCCATCTTGTTTCGCATACGTAGGCCTACCACGCAGATTTTTCGATGGAATTCCAAGATTTCGCTCTAAAGAAGTGCTACTTTGAGGCCTATGACAAGTGATTCTTAGAAAAACACTCTAAAGTCCACTTCTTGAAATTTAGGTTATCTAGGGTGAGGCATGTGATTCCACAACCTCGAAAAAGCCTAGTGTGATTCTATCGCCGGATTGGAAACTTCTCTTTTATTTTGAGTTCGCTGAAATCAGCGCCGGCGATCCCCAATGTCATATCCGTAAACATATATTAACGGTTGGGGAACGCAATGTAATTGATCCTACCATCATCTAACCTATCCACCCTAACTTCCTATATACCTTTTGTGTTGTTGCCCTTCGTGTTTCGATGCACGTAGGTCAACACGAGATATTTTTATTTGGAATTCCATGATTTCGCCCTAAACAAGTGCTAGTTTGAGGCCTATGACAAGTGATTCTTAGAAAAACTCTCTAAAGTCCACTTCTTCAAATTTAGGTTATCTAGGGTGAGGCATTTGATTCCACAACCGTGAAAAAGTCTAGCTCGATTCTTTAGCCTGATTGGAAACTTCTCTTGGTTTTGAGTTCGCGCTGAAATCAGCACCGGCCATCCCCTAATGTCAAATCTAGAAACATATATTAACGGTTGGGGAACGCAATGTAATTGATCCTACCATCATCTAACCTATCCACCATAACTTCCTATGTGCCTTTCGTGTGGTCCCCCATCTTGTTTTGAACGTAGGTCAACACGTAGATTTTCGATGGAATTCCAAGATTTCGCTCTAAACAAGTGCTACTTTGAGGCCTATGACAAGTGATTCTTAGATAAACCCTCTAAAGGTCCACTTCTTGAAATTTAGGTTATCTAGGGTGAGGCATTTGATTCCACAAACCACGAAAAAGTCTAGGTCGATTCTATAGCCGCATTGGAAACTTCTCTTTATTTTGAGTTCGCAATGAAATTAGCGCCGCAAATCCGCCTAATGTCAAATCTAGAAACATATATCAACGGTAGAGGAACGCAATGTAATTGATCCTACCATCATCTAACCTTTCCACCCTAACTTCCTATGTGCCTTTCGTGTGGTCCCCTTCGTGTTTCGATGCGTAGGTCAACACGTAGATTTTCGATGGAATTCCAAGATTTCGCTCTAAAGAAGTGCTAGGCCTATGACAAGTGATTCTTAGAAAAACTCTCTAAAGTCCACTTCTTGAAATTTAGGTTATCTAGGGTGAGGCATTTGATTCCACAACCGCGAAAAAGCCTAGTGTGATTCTATGGCCGGATTGGAAACTTCTCTTTGTTTTGAGTTCGCGGCTGAATCAATCAGCCCGCCGGTCCCCAATGTCATTTCTAAAACATATATTAACGGTTGGGGAACGCAATGTAATTGATCCTACCATCATCTAACCTATCCACCCTAACTTCCTATATACCTTTCGTGTTGTTGCCCTTCTTGTTTCGATGCGTAGGTCAACACGTATATTTTTTGATGGAATTCCATGATTTCGCTCTAAACAAGTGCTAGTTTGAGGCCTATGACAAGTGATTCTTAGAAAAACTCTCTAATGGTCCACTTCTTCAAATTTAGGTTATCTAGGGTGAGGCATTTGATTCCACAACCGCGAAAAAAGTCTAGCTCGATTCTTTTAGCGGATTGGAAACTTCTTTTTTTTGAGTTCGCAATAAAATCAGCGCCAAGCTAGTCCCCTAATGTCACATCCGTAAACATATATTAGCGGTTGGGGAACGCAATGTAATTAATCCTACCATCATGTAACCTATCCAACTAACTTCCTATGTACCTTTCGTGGTCCCCCATCTTGTTTCGATGACGTAGGCCTAATACGTAGATTTTCGATGGAATTCCAAGATTTCGCTCTAAACAAGTGCTACTTTGAGGCCTATGACAAGTGATTCTTAGATAAACTCTCTAATGGTCCACTTCTTGAAATTTAGGTTATCTAGGGTGAGGCATTTGATTCCACAACCGCGAAAAAGTCTAGGTCGATTCTATAGCCGCATTGGAAACTTCTCTTTTGTTTTGAGCTCACAATGAAATCAGCCAAGAGTCCCCAATGTCATATCCGAGAAACATATATTAACGGTTGGGGAACGCAATGTAATTGATCCTACCATCATCTAACCTATCCACCCTAACTTCCTATGTACCTTTCGTGTCGTTCCCCATCTTGTTTGATGCACGTGAGGGCCGATACGTAGATTTTCGATGGAATTCCAAGATTTCGCTCTAAAGAAGTGCTACTTTGAGGCCTATGACAAGTGATTCTTAGAAAAACTCTCTAAAGTCCACTTCTTGAAATTTAGGTTATCTAGGGTGAGGCATGTGATTCCACAACCTCGAAAAAGCCTAGTGTGATTCTATCGCCGATTGGAAACTTCTTTTTGTTTCGAGCTCACAATAAATCAGCGCCAGCCCCCAAATGTCATATCCGTAAAACATATATTAACGGTTGGGGAACGCAATGTAATTGATCCTACCATCATCTAACCTATCCACCCTAACTTCCTATATACCTTTCGTGTTGTTGCCCTTCGTTTTCTAAGACGTAGGTCAACACGTATATTTTCGAT